>BGPR01005624.1:0-91094 GCA_013235015.1 Araneus ventricosus | reverse complement strand
GATCATGTGTTCATATTTCCCAACTCTAAAGTAATTAACTGATCTGATCCCAGATAAAAATGAACTGTAGTTTTTCTACAGAAGTGAAGTATTTTTGACATTGTTTTTTTACAATCAACTGTAGATTTTCTGTAGTGCAATCTCGACTATGAAAATACTTCAGTTAATTTGCAGCTAATGTGAAATAATTTTGAAGTAATTTATGTAGAAACTAACTTTAGCATTTTTGTTCATTTAAAATTGTAAGAGATGGCACCACTAATAAAATCGTCTGTTTTATGGCGAAGTGACGTCACGTCACGCGGCGGGAATTAAATCAGTTCGATGTTGGATTTTCACCGAAGCGGTCGTTATAATTTAGGCTCTCCGTTTTCTGAGCGAAAGTAAATTATGAATTAGCCTGGTGCTATCTCGGAGGTGAACTTGCTCTTATGTTTATTGTTTTAACCCCTTTGTAAATAGTTAAATGTTTTAATTGTGTTTAAATAATAAATTAGTTGATTTTAACTCTCTCTTTTCATTTTTCACCAAATTAGAACCTTTATCCCCTAGACACCTTTCCTACATAAATGCTTTTGCTAAAATTTGTATCTACGATAATATGAGGGAACGGGTTTTTTTTAAGGAAATAGTCTTTTCATCGGCACTCGCTTTATATTCAGATTTTCACTGATACATTAATTAAACTGGTCGCTGATTCATTAAATGCAACAAGTTTCCATCAACATTTAATTTTTTTACTTTCTCGTATAGGAAATATACAAAGAGAAAATATTGTAATCGTCAAAAAATTCGAACTCGAGATTTTGACGAATCTCCACGTTTTAGACCACCCTCAGTCCGAAAAACACAATTTGGGAATTATGTCTGTGTGTCTGTGAACACGATAACTCGAAAACTATGAGAGCTACGGGGATGAAATTTGGTATGTGGTCTTTAAACATAATTTGTAGGTTTCTATCAAATTTTGGACAAAATCCGTCAACGGGAAGTCTGTCTGTCCGCGTTTATATGAACACTATAACTCAAAAACTTGAATAGCTAGATGGATAAAATTTGGTACACAGTTTTATCATCAGGAATGTATGTCCGAATCAAATTTTTGATATTAAGGAAGTTGCTAAATTTTAATTTGCTTTTTCCTAATTTAAAGTCCATTTCTTAAAAAAGTTAATTACGCCGTTCTGAAAATAAATAAACAAGCTATAAAAAAATCAGTTACTTGTTTTTCGTTAAAATTATTTCTCCACCAGAGTGCAGTGAACAACTTCCAGATGGTCCAAATTCGGCGACTCCATCCTAATCATTTCAATTATGTGAATTTCAAAGTTGTGCAATTTTTTCCTTAATTTTAACAAATTTCAGAATATATTTATATTTATACTTTGCAAAAAAAGCAGATAATATATATTTTTTAATGAACCGGTTGAAAATTATTAATGTTTTAGGTCAGTTGAACAATATTTAGCTTATAACTTTTAGGTATAACCTTTTCAGTTCTTTATGTTCAAATTTTATTATTTTTTTAATTTACTTGAAAAATTTGACTTCAGAATCATGAATAAAAATATATTGAAAAATAATTTTTCTCTTCCTAGCCTTTGTAAAATATGAAATTACTTACTTTTTAAAGCGATTTTTTCCCCTACGAAATAACACATGCAATGATCATTATGAATTGCTATATTGTTTAAAAATAACTCAAAATGGAATTTTTATCAAAATAAAATTATTTGAAATTCAATTACATGCCTACTATTTATCAGGATAAGCAGAATATCCATAGGGTATTCTTTAATTTGTGAGAACATTATATAAAACACTGGAAAACAAAAAATTATATACTAATGTATGTTATCCTGAATTCAATTGAGAATTTTCTGAAACAGTACCATACATTATACTTTGTGAAATTTTTATTCATTATATGCAATAAATTTTTTCTTCGATGGGAGCTCTTCAAATAAATTCTTCATTCAAATAAAACACCATTTCTGAGCCACGTATATCACTCACTCAGAAAGATTAACGCCGAATGTGGCCACGAAAGCCGAATATGCAGCGCCACCCTGCAGCGACGATTCGCCAAACGCCCCGTGTGAACACCACCGACACGTTTTCAGCTCTCAGCCGAATTCGCCGTAGCCGACTCGTGTGTTCGTAGCCTAAAAGAATGATCTCTCGACGCGACGACAGACGTACGAATCTCGCTGTAGGCGAAGCTATTATTACGCCACGTGGTTTCGACGAAAGGCATCCTGGGAATAGAACACCGCGACCTTGGTTACGAAGAATAGAAGGAAAACGGGAGAAAACTGACTCGAGAAAAATAATTTTCATCTGCCCAGGAAAAAATTAATTAAAAAAAACGGGAAAAGATATTTTAACCGTTCTTGTCTTAAATCCGACAGAACCGTTCTAGTTATAAGCTGAGAAAAATTGAAAATAATAGTGTTATTAGAAAGTCGGATGCAACAAATTTAAAAACAAAAATAACATTTAGATGGCAAAACTGACTATTTTTTAAAAATTTCTCAAAATTCAGTAAATTACGTTAGAAATTCAAAACTAACTTCATTAGAACGGAAATCGTGTGCTCTTTCCGATGGTGTATCTATTTTTGTCGTACAGTTATTCAAAACCATTCTATTGAGAAATTAGTGCGAAAAATCAACCAAAACAACACAAAACATTAAATAAAGAATTTTCTAGATTAAATTTTAAAATTTCGACTTCGAGGTGCATTCAGTCACCATTACGACTACCTGCGTGCCAAATTTCATGGCTGTAAGTGCGATAGATTCGTCTGGACATCGCAGACAAACACACACACACAAACAAACATTGCCTTTTATAAGTATAGATAAATAAACTTTTTAACGAAGGGTGGTTCTGGGTTCTAGGGGTCATGATCGGTGAAGATCCGGAAGCCGTGTCTTGAGAACCATTGCAATAGGTAGAGTTCCTATAAGGAATCTACCTAAAATCTAGAACGTTTCATATTAAGTTTTTTCTACTTTCTTCTCTTCTGAATTTGAGCATCTGACTGCTTTGTCTTTTTATTTTTTGATGTTCCCACTTTTTCTAAAAATGAATTTAGCTATTAAAATGTTTGTTATACATTATTGAATATTATAAATATTCAATATTATAATAATTTTATATGAATAATATATACGAATTGTTTACTTTAATTCTTTTCAAAAATATAAATTCAATTTAAATTTTTAAAAAATACAAAAGAAAATCACTAAATTTCATAAAAAAATATATACCAAAGAACTTTTAATTGATATTATTTTAATTTATCTAACTGTATCATAATTTTTGAGATTTTGTCTCTTTCATTGCGATGGCATCGTCTGTGGACATACTGTGTACACGGAGGGGAATTTCACGAAGGAGACAAAAACTAAGTTTTGAATTTTTAAGTGCTTTGGTTTTTAGTTGGCTAAAGTGGTACACTTATATTCATTAAATGCGATGCTAAACCTATCAAAATTTCACATTTTAATTATAAATTAGATTTTTCTTAACTTATTTATGATGATCATGGATTGGACGCTGAGAACTTTGCCAAACTCTAAATGAAACTAATAAATTGGAATATCTTCAATAAATTAACAATAGAACAAAAAATGATTGATGATGAAAACATGATGATTTGGCATTAGCTGCCATTTATGATATTTTTTTAAAGTTATTTTCTTTGTCCATGGAGGGAGACGTATTTGACTAGGGACAAAGTGTAAAAATTAATTGCTAAGTAAAAATAATTTAAAAAAATGTTAGGTTAGACCTTAATTAGGTTAGGTTAGGTTATATTAACGTCCCGTTTTGAAGCAACACGAGGGCTATTTAGGGACGGACCTCGTAATTTTGAGCCGCGGTCAGATGCCGAGGACGACGCCTGAGCTGGCACCCCCCTCTCCAAACTTCCGCGCCACACCAGCGGGAGGACGTTTGGCCGCTGCGTATGATTTAGCGTGCAGCAGGCCCCATACACGGCGGATCTTCGGTGGAATTGGGTTTCGGACCTGCGACCCTCCGGTCCCGAGGTCGAGGCCTCACCACTAGGCCACCGCGGCCCCTAGACCTTAATTAGAGACTTCACACTAGTTAATACTGAAAAAAAAATGCATTTTTTAAAAAAATTGCTTGAGTGTCAGTAAAAATTATTTTGAATTTCAAGTGTAGGGACGTCCACGGAGGGGACTTTTGCTTTATATTCATTGAAAAATGAGAGTTAAATTGTAAAACTATTTTAGTAGAAAAGTATTGAATAGCTTTCTTAAAAGCCGACTCAACCTTAAGGTTTTAGAGTGCAGCGAGAGATTTTGTATGTGTGTCCGATCTATTCTTCAACAAAGAAAATTTGGAAACTCAGAAAATCTTTGGAATGGAATATCATTTCAGCTAGTATGAATGTTTGCTAAATGTAATTGCGTTTAGCGTTGGTGGATTAATGACGCCACGTGAATACTTCAGTAGAACCATGTAGGCTATGAGAAGAAAAGAATAAATGTTAGAAGTGTTGAAAGCTGAGCTGGTATCTTTAAGGAAACACTAATTATGAATAAACTTTTAAAAGGGGGGGGGGGAAGCAATCAACCTAACAGAGAAGTAGTTTTACAAATTAATTTCTTTTTTTATGTGTTTCTTAATGGAGAGTCGCACTGGTAGGAGGTTCCAGGTTTGAGACACGATTACATCAAATATCTGCAATAAACATGAGGCTGATGCCGGAACGTCAGATTCAAACATCTCCTCTGGTGTTGCGTGGAAGTTTGGAGAATGTGGTGATATCTCAGACGTCATCCGAATTATTTGACACGGTTTGATTTAAGGACGTCTATCCTTATATAGCTCTTGTTTTGCTTAAAAACGGAACATAAATATAATTAAACTAAATCCATCTGTATGATATTAACAAGGATAGGGATATGCGTCAAGAAGATTTTGCGAAGTTCGTGTGTATAATCTCAAAGCAAAGACTTACAAATGCAAAATGAGAATTATGCCCTCGTTTTTTGCAAACAGTTCGTTCAAGAAATCAAATGGAAAACTTAAAAATATAAATAAAAACATAGAATAATGCATTCCATTCCTATAACTTTATTAACTGTTTTCCTTAAGTATCTCTAATGGAAGATTGCCCAAGATAAATCTTGCATTTCTCTCACGATTAGCAGTATTATTTTGAGTACTGTGACTGTTCTCGAAATATTTGTTTGCTTACAATAGTGATGCAAATTTATATTTTATGAAGCATTTAGGAAATTGCATCGAATATTTTGTCTTAATTTTAATTTTTTAACAGCAAAATTTCATTTTTTAACAATTAAAATTTGTATTTTTCGTTCTTTTAACCGGTCTCTAGCTTTATCAATTTTATTTAATCTCATAACATCAAAATCTAGGAAAATTTTCCGAGATTGCTAACTAAGATAATTTTGTTTAATTTACCAGGTAAGTGAAAATTTTTGAAAGTGGTACTTACAATTTGTTTAAACCAGTTCATAATTGAACATTTGTTGAAATGAGAATTTCTAAAATCAGTTTGCGAATACAAGTATGTTAACTATTGGAAAGAAGTTAGCCTACATTTTTCTGATAGTTGGCATTGTATTCCAAGAAATGATAAATATAAATGTTCAGAAAACATGTACTTGACACTCTTTCTGTAGTTTATACATAAATAGAAATTCATTATCAAATGCATAGGCTCATTGACTGTTTAGATAAGCATGTTAAATTTTTGATTACTTTTATATTTGGATCAATTCAAAAAAATTTCACTTGAAACAAGCTGCAAATAAAATAATTTGCTGAATTCGCTTACATAAAACGTGAATATGGTTTCATTCATAAACAGTTGTTCAATTATTGAAATAAAATGAAAATGTAGCTTTTACAATAATCTTATTTTTTTAAAGTGTAAATTTAATCTCTACGAATCACAAAAGAGATTTCCCATCTGCTTTCATATTACAAGAGATGGTTCTTTTAATTCTTCTTCCAATATTGGCAATACTTTTTAGTATTCTAGCAATACTGATTACTAGCAATATTAGTAATAATTATAAAATCATTTTCGTTAAAACATTTTATTTAAACATCTTTTTAAAATCCAAATCATATTAAGAATGCAACACGTATATATTCAATTTAAGCGTTTTAAAACTGAAAATGGTTTCACTTGTTCCAATAATAAATTCCAGCAACTGATAAATCAACAATAATAATTGATAATACTATTTATTTTTTATTTAGAAACATATAAAGAAACAGATAAATAAAAACTGAAAAAAATATTACATGAAATAATTTCGGAAATATAAAATATTCAAGTCAGATTTTAACACGCAGCATTTCTTGGCCATTAGTATTTTGTCCAAAACATTTTCTGGAATTCCACTGATGCACTGAAATAAAGATTTAAAGAATGCCGTAAGTTGGAGGGTGGATGCAGACTTTGTCCATGGCTGCCATGATGCCATGAGGTTGAACTCCCTTTTCGCATAAGTTAACCAGAACATACATGAAATCTAGGGCATATGCATTCTGTAAAGTAAGAAAGAAATTATTTACACGTCTAAACATAGCACAGTTATTAAATCAGAACAAATGGATCAGAAAATGAACTCATCATTTATCTTCGTAAAGAAATCTTCTTGAGTTCTTAAAAACGTTAAAATATCTCTGTTTTTATTTCAATCTCTTTAAAGAATATAACTCTCTCAAGCTGGCGTTTTTACATTCGAAAATTTTTAGACGATAAAATGTTATTTAAAGGTATTTGACATACCGTCGCCATCAAAGATTATCAAAACGTTATCTTCTTCCGAACACTCAGTGTACAAATGGCAACAAATTACAGATATAATGTCATTGAAGTATGTATGGAGTTAATTCCCCCTTAATATAAAAATCATAAATACATAAAAATTGTGACGAACTTTCCAGAAATCTTAGTAATATTGATAATTCGAATCGGTGAGATCTTTCTCATCTTCTTAGAAATTATGAATGAGTTACCACTTAAAGTATTGCATGAAGTCGCCTGCAAGACAATTCGAGTTTTTCAATTGAGAAGCAGCATTTCCCGTCTCTCCGAGTTAAAATATATTTTCCTATAGCGAGACATCGCAAAGGATCAATTCGTAGTGAAAAGACTAAAAACAGAATGCAGCTAGATTGTTACCATAACAAGAGTTTAAGAGACAGGACATTAAACGAAAGAAGCTATCACGAAGTTTTCATTCGATTTCTTGCAACGTCGCCTCTGATTCTTGAAGTTCTGTTGCATTACCATTATAATTTATTTATTCTAGAATTGATCCATTGCTTACATTGCTGTTTTTACTTCTTGTATGAGAAGAGAAATTGTTGTTTGTCAAAAAGTTTGACCTGGATATCTTGATAAATCTCCATGTTTTAAACTGATGAATCTCTAAGCTTTAGACATCCCTGAGTAGGGAAATAAAAGATTTTGGGAATTTGCCTGTCTCTTTATCCATTTGTCTATGAATATGGTAACTCAAAAGCGAACTAGTAAGACAAATGAAATTTGGCATGAGATCTTTACACTAAAGTCGTAGATCTGCATCAAATTTTAGACGAAATCCTTCGAAAAGAAAATCTGCCTATGATTCTGTGTGCATGTGAATACGGCTATTAAAAAACATAATGAGCTAAAGGGATGAAATTTATCGTATGTTTTGTCACCAAAATTGTTTGTCTATAGTAAATTTTGGACAAAATCTGTTTATTTATCAGTCTCTCTTCGTGTGTGTATATAAATGCGATAACTAAAAAATGACAAACAAGATGAATGAATTTTAATAAACCCTCTTTACTTGAAAAATATAGATCTGTACCAAAATTTGGATCCAATCGGTGAAAGAGGCTGAGAATGCACTATAGACTGTAAAACGACTCTCACTCACTATAAAACTCGACTATACAATGAAGTTAAACAAAAAAGTGTGTCTTATTATGGAAATATACGAGAAAGTCGAAGGTTCAACACACGCGCTGTTTATTCATTAAATGAATCTGCATCGAAAAGTTTTAGTTATGAATATATATAATCTTGAATTAATTTAATTAAAAATTTTAAAATAATTTTAGAATTGCATACTATATTTTTGAAGAAAAATTAATTCATTATAAAATCCCGAAAAAGTACAGTACCTTTGATAGGGAGAAGCATTCTTCGTTGAAATGGGTATTAAATTTTAGATTATATCCGGTTCACAGTTGGCTGTTTGTCTATCTATCTATTCTTGAGTATATAAACGCCATAACTCAAAAATACGACAAGCTAGATGAATGAACTTGAGAATATTCTTTTTAATTCAAAATTTTTTATCTGTATCAAAATTCGGATCGAGTCACACAAAGGCAAGAGGTCAATAATGCATACTCGATTATCCTCACTATATTATGAAGCTAAACACAAAAACGCACTTTATTATGGAAGCATACGAAAAGTCGAAGGGAGAACATTCCGATGGTTATTCATTAAATTAATTTGTATCTAAAACTTAAATAAATGAATATAATAATCTATAAATAAATTAATTAAAAATTTTCAAATACAAAAATTAAATTATTTTTCCAACGAAATGTTGAATGAATTCTACAATCCCGAAAATTTTCAGTACCTTTGATAGGCGGAAGCATTCTTCGTTGAAATGGGCGCGGACTGTGTCGTAACACTGGAAGTTTCTCAGCTTGTGTCTGTTATCCATGGCATCTCTCTGCTGCTCTTCATCGTGGAAAACTTCTGTAACGATGTGGGATACTGTGTCCTTCAGAAATTGTCTGTTCTAGAAGAGCAGTGATATGTTAGAGGAGAAAATCATTCCAGTAAGAATGCTGATTTAAACGCTGAATAACAAACACATCTTTGTACAAGATAAAAAATGAAGAAAATAGCTTTTATTTATTCGAAATTAGAATTATAAATCATAACTAATCTGAATTTAAATCGACCAGAAACTTTTCTTTGTAAATGAAATAATTATTCCTAAATAAAAAATAAAAAAAAAACTCTTCCTGGAATAAATAGAAATCTCCGAGTTTGCTAACTTCTTCTGTATTTCTTTGCAGATGGAATAGGCTTTCCTAAATCAAGAAACATAATAAAAAACAACTCTTTATACAAATATAAACCACGGACGCATTTTTTTACGGATTTTACAGAAATGTTTTTCCTTAATATCTTGTCATTAGAAAGTATAAAATAATTTTTATGCTACGCTTTCAAAATTTTTGCAACACTTAGCTTTATTATTTTTAAATTGCAATTAGTTATAAACTTAATAAACTTATCTTAAATTCTTTTATTATATGTACTTTTCTATTTCCGAATAAGAATAAAGGTAATACTTCCACTTTTAAAGCTTACTTCATTATCATTCAAATAATATGAATCCTTAAACTTCAGAAATCCTTCAAAAAATGACATCTATATATTTGGCAAAACCAGAGTATCAGTCCCCTCAGCCCCAACAATTCCAATGATTTTAACAGTTTTTGTTTCATATGAAAGCTTACGTTAATGGTCGTTTGTTCCCCACCTAATTTCACTATATATTATCTGCGGGGAAAAACATTAACAGAGTCCCCAGCCCCAACCACTGAAACGATTTCGACAACTTTTATTTCACATGAAAGCTTATGTGCCCTAGATATGTCATCAATGGTCGCCTGCTCCCCTAACAACTACTTTCCATTTTTGAGAAAACTGCAAAACATTACTTCATTGTATATTCTGTAAGGGCCAAAACCTCGACAGAGTCCTCCAGCCTCAGTAACTGAATCAATTTCGCCACTTTGCGAGCATATGTAATGAATCTGAATGCGCCACATTTATTGAGAAAGCTTAAAACAGTATCTTTGGTCTGTATGCGCTTCAATCAACATGGCACCTCAAGAATTTTGTAAAATATTTGTAATAGATGGCAGAAACTGATTATTTAGAGGGATATAATATTATATTAATGGATATGAAAGCTTTAAAGCTGAAATTCGGGACAAATTTGATTAAAATATTAGAAATGAAATGAGGTTCTTTTCGTTTTATAGCCTGTTCCCACTAATCTATATGCAGTATTTAAACTGAAAAAAGTAGTGATTGCGAGCAGCGAAGACGCAAGGTGTTTGTGACAGTTCGGAGCACGACAGATACTGCTAGTATATTTTATTTTGATATTTACAATACATATCGTATTTAACGCACAAAGTCTTTCCTATAACGGTATCTAAGAAAAAATCATGTTATTTGAATGCTATCTTAATGCAACATTATCCCCAAGACAAACAAAATTTCGTTTATGAACTTACTCTGTACATCTTGTTCAGAGTTTTGAGCAGAGCCGATTGTTCTTCTTCTGAATCAGCTTTTAAGAACTTCCTCCTGACGATTTCGATGGGCACATCGCGACTTCGAACTGAATCTCTCTGAAAGAATAAAATTAATAATAATTTATATTGTAATGTCAGACGATTCTACTTTCTGCTTGAAATTAATTTCAGAGTATTGCTATTTGCAAAGAAATGAATTAAATTGCAGAACAATACATAATTTATAATACTTTTCGAATTTCAATTTCGGAAGTACTTGTAGATCTTACCTCTACTTCTGGCAGCACGATAGGTTCGGCATCCTTTCTTCCTTGAAACTCACTTACTTGCATTTGGGCAATGCTCTGTAAAAGCAAATGCTTTATTAATAAAAATAGTGGAGAAAAGTGACACTGAAATCTTTGGTTTAGCAGAAAGATTCGTGAATGATAAAAGTACAGTTTTGATGTTACATTATCTCTTGAGTCACCAAATTGCTTAAAAATACAAGAGCAAATTAATGCAATCTATTGCAAAAGGAAACAATTTTATAATCAGTTTGAAGGCAATGTCTGCCCCAATATTTATTTCTATTTAAAGCGTAACCAGAACTATAAGTAATCGACTGCGACAAGAAACTTAATAATTTTATTATTCGTCTTAAGGCAATGGTTTCCCTAATATTTCTTCCCATTTTAAATGCAAGTAGCAAAGTAAGACAATCTTATCAACGTTCCAAGAAAATGTCTCGTGCCATTTCTGATTTATATTTTAGAAAACTTCCCATCAGTTACGAGACGGGTCAAGTCTTTTTTTCCCTTTGCTGTCGATGATACTTTCGTTATCTCAATAACTGGCATGTCCATTTTCATTTATCGAAAACGTGTGAGTTTTGGACAACGCAACCATTTTCGGGAATTTATATATTTACTCCAATATTCCCTCAAATATCATTTTTAATGACACCTCTAGCGCCTTTTGGCACCGTGGCACGGATTTTTCCCCTCAAAAGTAAATTACACCATTTTTAAATTTTTATTTCTCTTCATATCTTGTATATTTTTTATCTGCACAGAAATCCGACCGAACACATCTGTATTTTCCCTGAATCTTTTTTAATTTATTGCTGAAACTCTTAAACACAGGGAATTCAAAGGAGCATCATCATATCAGCAAACTACATAATTTTTTTCATCCTAATCCATGTAACCATACAAATATAAATTTAGTTTAATTATGATGAGCAGATGTAAAATTTCAGATTTAGTTTAGTTTAGTTAGATTAATGCTTCATTATGAAGCAACTCGAGGGTTAATTTTGGACATACTTCGTATTTTTTAACCACTATCAGATGATGAGGATGACATTTGAACGAGCCCACATTGGTTTTTACACTGTAAATAACCTGTTGTGCATTGGATTCGAACCGGTTCAGTTTTGAAAAGAAGACTATATACACTCAGGTGCAATTTAGAAAAATAAACTCGAAATTTGTAAAATGCTAGTTGGTTTCCGATTATACTAATTGCATTCAAATTTATTTAGCGATTTCCTTACCAAATCTCCATATTCCTGGACGTGGCTTTCAGTTGTTTCTTTTTTGACAATCTTGAACTGCTGCTGCAGAGTTTCTTTGGTCAACACTTCCTGAAAGTCAAACAACATATAACATTAACATTATTTGTATTATCAGTATTAGCAAACACTGAGAGTATTTATGGCTCAATTTGAGTTTTATCGTTGTTAAGAAATTCTAATCTGAGTGGGTTATAAAAAACGTGTGCTTTAATTGCTTTTGCTGTCAGATATGCACTTGTTTAATCATGAAATTCATGATAGAAACCTCATAGAACGCATGGTTCCATATTACAGATACCTGTATTTTTATGTTTCATCGCTAACAAATTGTAACGATTATTTTATTGGCCCTTTTTCTGATGTATTTAGTCAAAGAAATTATCTTACACTTGTTTTGACTCTTTCGACTTCTCAACTTCGGATCAAGAGAAATAGGCGCAAGATTGTTATTTAAAAAATTTTAAGACCTTAACGTACTTGAAAAATTATAATAGCGATTTCCACTTATGCAACAGCTGTATTTTATTTATTTATTTTACGAAATTATTTTGCTTTCACCCTTTCTAATCTAGAATATTTTTAAAATGATCTTAATGAGCAGATTTCATCCTCTAGTGTTTGGGTATTGACAACTTTCTCGTATTCATGCTACTAACGGTTCAAAAACCAACAACAATTTCTACATTTCGACCCGACAGAAACGAACCGCAATGTGATTTTTCCACTTTTAAAACAATTAAAAAAAAGCAAATTTCAACGAAAAATTATCCCTTTCAGAAAATTCTGAGCCTTTGAAGTGCAATTTCATCGGCATTGCACAAATTTGGATACTAGAAGAATTCTGTTATGTTTGTATTTAAGATGTGCACAGAGATAGTATCAATAATACCATTCATGAGCTGACTATATTGAATATTTTTATTGAAAATTTTCATTTACTGCATGCGAATGGCAATTTTGAATACATTCGAAGCGTCTCATTTTGATAGAACATAAAACTTCACCTACATAATTCACAAATGCTGCCTGAATGCGATATTTAAAATTCCGATGTCCGATCTTCAGTAGTCTGATGCAGCCTCATATTCATACTTTATTATTAATAAGACAGTTTTTTAACTTCTTGTAGGACGTCCACCCAAAAAAATGAGGATGAGATGATCAGGATATTTTGCGCTTATGTTATTCGTTCACTCGCGATATAATATAAAATACCTTGTTAAGAGGTAGGCTGTGCTTACTTGTCAGTGATCGGTTTTCTGGCTACATGGATAGCTTCGTTTCTATTCTGTAGGAAATGCGAGTTAGATCTTATGATGCATGATGTCATCAGAGTTTTATTATATGACTGTAGATTTTGATATGGATTTATTATAGAAACGCGTTTAATATATATCTTAATGGGAAATCAGTGAAGTCTTCAGAAGCATCATAATAGCAAGAAGGTCGGATGAAATTTTCTAAAACTGAAATATTCGCCTCCACACTCAAATTTCCGATGAATAAACGATTGTTACTCGAAGAGACAGGGATGGGAACTAACAAATTCAGCTATATCAAATATATTTTTTGACACTAATCTTATTAATACAGATGCGATATCGCAATGTAGAGTTGCATTTCCTTCTAGTTAAAAAATATGAACCAAGTAATTAAAATGAGAAACCAGATTCATACTTTGTCAGAAACTAAAAGAGCAGATTATATCCTGGAATCCTTGGATTGGTTCTAGTTTAAACGAATTTCTACCAAATCATTAAAATGGAAAAACCAAGAGTCATACTTTGTCAGAATCTTCCATCCAATGAACACTGTAGGAATCGCCAAGGTAAGTTTGTCTGTCATCGTCGAAATAAATGGCATATGAGGATTCATCTGGATTGGCAGCGGTGGTAGCATAAACTAAACACGAAAAGTAAAGAGAAAATTTATAGTATTAAAGAACCCAAATAAGAAGTCAAGAAATCTATAAATACTATTTGCTTTAATCAGCTACAAAACTTTAAATTTGCAACAATTCATTTTTTAATTTCAAAAGAATAGTATTAATATGGTATTATACTTATTTTAAAATATTATATTCCTTCATAAACTTCAAATGATTTTGTTAAATTACGATTGTGTTAACAATAATCCCAAATTACCATTGATGTTGCTTGGAAGTAAGCCATCGAACATAGATCCGGATTCACAAGCTTCAATGTAAAAGACCATCTGAAAAATTATTAATTTTTGTTAAAATTATTTTTTATGAAATGTGAAAGATGGTAACCTATTAAACAAAAAGGCTACATTTTCCTCTGCATTTTAGTATAGTTTTCTAAAATTATTGTTCAACTGTTCAAATATTAAGTGCGAATTGAATGAGATCATTTTAAATAGTTTTATTCTGACGTCATGTTTTTCTGTTTGATTTGAAGATAATTTATTCCTTAATCAATGCTTCTTAAACTTCCATTTTATCGAAAGAATTTTGCATCGAGCACAACACAGGTGTATTCTCACAAGTTTATCATACCATTTCAACTTCCTTTAAATATGGCAACTGTATTACTAACATTAAAGACTGTAAAAATTGATAGTACATATAGAAAAACTTTTCATTAAAAGTGTGATTATAATTTGAACAGAATCAATAACTCCATTCCAAAATTAATAATTTTTATTACTTATTTAATATAAAATTGGTACTTTCTGTTGCTTACCTTTTTGTACATTTTTTTCTGATGCATATACTTTATTGCTTGATTTAAATCTGTTGAAGACAGTTCCTAAAGAAATGAAATAGGAGTTTCAGAACTTCATTTTAACAAAATTCTGCATTTTACTAAATCTCGCAACTTAGGTCCAGATCTACTCTTTGTATAACTAAATTTTAATTCCATCCAACGATTTTGTGTAATATAAATAAAATGCTAGTAGTAGCAGCTACTGCTTTTCAAAATGACTGTAAAAATATAAAAAGATAAGTTTATAAATAAATTTTACAAAAAAATATACCAAAATAGTTTAACACATTTAAAATGTTTCTAAATTACTGATACATATTAGTATTTTTTTGTTTTGTAATTTTTGAAAAAAATATTTAAGACAACCATATAATTTTTATCTTGCTTCAAAAAGTACTATAAAACTCATTTCGCCTTAAAGGGCTATTTCTTTTGAGAATATTAAATTTGTCTTAAGTTCATGCAGGTAAGTCAAATAAGAAAAATAAATAACAATGTTTACATTTTCAGGAAAAGTAATTCAGCGTCCTAAATGGAGAAAAATAATTTATCATCAAGGTTTTCCTTAGTTTGCAAGAGTACTTGTACAAAAATAGTTTCATATTTTTTTGCCAATTTTTAAAAATTTAGATATATTAATTCCGTTTTATACACACTAACAAATGGCAATTTTTATTATTACTCTACATAACTTGTCATAAAAGTCCACTTCATTAGTAATGTTAATGTTTAATGCAAATTCTTAATAAACTTCGTCCATCTGAACATTCTTGAAATCATTTTGATGACTTATAATGAAGATTGCATTGTTATTATGTTAAGAATTGATTATAAGAGCACTAACGACTTTTTTTTATAAGGAATAATAAGGATGGCAGTGGCTTATTCATTAGGGATAATAACACTAATTCTAGTTTATTATAAAGTATTATGTGTGGGAAATCTTTGGAAAACTATCTTATTCTTTAAACGAAAGCTTAAACTTTTTTCACCTACATCTTCAGGGAAAGCAATTATTCCAGGAGCTCCGTGATCAGCAAAATATACGAATACATGGTCATTAGGACCACTGAAAAAAAAACGAGCAATCATGAAAAAAAAGGCAAAAAATTACATATCGATAAATCAATAAATTTCACTATGATATTTATAATCTTGGGTATGTATTCATTTCGGTTTTTAATAAATTTTAGACTTTGACACTCCTTAACCACTTAACTTAATAATTTTCTTTGCTAGCTAATAAGATACTCCCTTTTGTTTTGGAAATGGGCAGTCGTTTTCATTCATCTCAGAAGGCATATAATACTTGAGATGTTTATAGATTCTAAGTAATTTTTGTGTAAAATTATAAAGGTAACTAATGATTAAATTTTAGTTTTAAGACTAAAAATGAGATAAGTCGATGGTATAAGTGTTCAAGGGCTTTTAAGCCAAGCGATTAAATTCAGCTTTATTCAAAATACATGATATTATCTTTCTTCCTATTTTAATAAAGTTTGGACTCACAATTTAATGCCCTACGTTGAAAGTATAGAGTTTACAGATAATCTCTTCTTCTTGAAAATAGAGCAAGGAAATTTGCAGATTAAACGTGAAGCTTGAAATAATATTTTAGTAAGAAAACCAAAATCACATAGAAATATATTATTTATCATTAAATGTTCAACTGTACTAAAGGACGGAAAATTTTCTTAAAGGAGGAAAAATTGTAAATTTGTAAGATTTTGTAATTTCAATAAAATGAATTAATTTAATCTTTGAAGATAATCTCAAGGTATTCTCTCTTAATAAAAATACATTTATTCTTTAATTATTAAGAGGCTGTTATGCAATAAATTTCAAAATTTATTCTCAAGGAAGAAAACATATATAAGACAAAGAAGCAAAGGGACATGGATCAACGAAGAAATCTTTTTAAGGTACGCAATTTCATTTTAAAACAATTAATTCGCGATTAACAAATATTTTAGAGTCAAACTAAAATGTTTCAGAAGCAAAATTTAGGCTAAAATTAAGCTGTTCACAAATATTAGATATAGAGTGACGTCAGAAAATTTTAACGTCAATCAATTTTTTAAAATCAAAATAATCCGATTATATTTAAACCGACAATTTCGTTCCAATAACATAAATGAATCTCATGCTTTAGGAAGTAATTCTTTGTTGGAATTGAAAAATTTGCAGTATTAGAATTAACTTAAATATACAATGCTGTGTTTTCTGCACCAACCTTTCCAAGACTTTTCCGCTACCGACACCATCCACTGCCTTCTTATCACCCTTAAGAACAGCTAAGAAATTTTTGGGAGTCACAGCCTAGAAATGAAATTACAGAAAATATTAATAAATAAATAAATACAAAAATAATAATATTAAAGAAATGTACTAAATAAACAGTTAATCCATTCTCAGGAAGGTTATATCCAAAAGTTAACAACAATTATTAAAAACTCTCTTTTTCTTTGCAACAATCTGCTAAAAAGTCTCCTTTATTATATATCTGATGGATATTTTATTATGGAGGTTACGAATTATCGCGTCATATCTTCAGAAAGGCAGAAGAGACAAAAAAAGAGGGTTTACAGGTTGAGATGGTATGTATTGAAAATACACGTGGCAGAATTAGGATTTTCCAGAACACACGAAGATATTATTTAAAATTAATATAGAGAACCAGATGAATTTATGTTGACAGAAATTAATAAAACATCAATTTAAGTCTACGTCTGTAATGCAAATTATGCAATGTGTTAGCTTAAAAATAGTTATACAGGGTTCCCACTTATATCCATTACACCCCCCTGAACTTCTAAACGGTGACAGCTTATGCCATAAAGTTGGTGTCTAGGTATAGTAAAAAGGCGATGCACTACTCTATGATACAACTTACAACGCCATCTATAGGCAAATTTTGAAATTAGCGGTCCTATCTCGTAAACGGTGAAAGATACAAGAAAAAGTGAATTAGAAAGTTGTATAACACTCTCGATTTAGTACGAAAATATACCTTGTACACAATAATACGAAGAACAGAACGCTTAAAATACACATTTGTTTTTTCGCATTTTCCGAATACCTAGACACCAACTTTATGGCCTAAGCTGTCACCGTTTAGAAGTTAAAGGGGGTGTAACAGATATAAGTGGGAACCCTGTATAATACATTCTTATAAAGATAATCATAACTAGAATAATGATGCGCATAAGATATGCTGTTAAATTATATTCTTCTCACCTCTCCAGTGTAATCTTTTGGAACACCTTTATAAACATCCTTTCCTTTAGGGTGGTTGATCACAATACCCTTAGTAGGATTTCTGTGAGATAATAAATATTGCAAATGTTATGAAAAAGCAATACAAATATATTTCATATTTTAAAGTTATCTTATATACTTACTGCTCGTTGTTTGCAATATCATCCTTCATTAGAACAATGATTCTTTCATCAGGGATTCCATGTTTCTTCAGAATTTGATAGGAGTGGCAGATGTCAGCCTGTGCATAACCAAAAGAACACGATAAATTTCTTCTAAGGAGTTCTAAAATATTTCATTAAAATACATTTAGTAATTTTTTTACCAAAATACAGCTATTTAATGATTGAATTACGTTCGAATTTATATTTCTTTTTTTCCTATAGCTATACAATGAACATTAACCACAATAGCCACAATAAATCATGCTAACCGAGGCATTTTCTCTCACCGAACTTGCTTGTCGTTTGCGAACTCTTTTTAGAGACATTTTCTCAGTTTATCATTTCAGGAGAATGGTTGAGATTACGGAGGCTTGGTGGAATTGGTGTAATTGGGTCTCGGGTCGAGAATCGTTTTCATCGAATATCAATCATGTATGTGAAAATGCTGCTGGTTAAATCTGTTGTCAGGGGTCAAACTTTCTCACTATAATGGCGCGGAAATTTAGACAGTGGTTGCTAGCACCATGTTATCTTACCACGGTTCAAAATTATGATGTTTTTCCTAAAGAAAGCAGTCTGGAAAGTCGAAACGCTTCTTAAACGTAATTAAATTAAACTGGCCTTCGCTACCTAGGCCATGTCTTTTTTCGGGTCATAACTATTAGTGTGAGTGGATGAGTAACCTATTATATTTAACTACTGATATTTAGAGAGGGATGATATTAAAAGGTAAATCATACACTGGATTCCTCTTTTATAGAGTTAGCTCGGAAACAATCAGAATGGTATCCTTCGATAAATATTTAGAATAAATTAACATTCTATAAAGTTATACATATTCGAGAATTCAAATATATAATTCGTTCATGTAAGATAGGGTTTTTTATTTACGTAGATTTAGTCTGTGATAACGTATCCTCAAATATCAATTTCAGAAATAATATAGTTAAAAAATATGGTTACATTTTTCTTGATTCGGCACAGAATCCGAGGTAAACAGTTTATGCTGAAGAATATGCATTAATTTATCCATATGGCCTAAAAATTTACATGTATTACAATACATTCAAAACGTGAGGTCAGACAAGATCCGCTTTAGGCTTTTTTTTTGCCCAAAAATTGAGCTTCTTTATTGTTTGGTTCGAGAGCATTCTTTTTTAAATTAAAAAAAAGTGTCTTGCTGATGCATTTTTTTAATATCATGACTCGCATTGGAGTAAAAATAAATAAATAAAATGTGATTCTCAATCGATTAAGAGCAGAATTAGATCTGAGAATAAGAATTTGATGTTTTAAACACTTATTAATGTATATGGCATTTTCACTCAATAAAAGGTGCAAATGGAATGCAATTTCTAAATAAAAAAAATTAAAAAAATTACCAAATTCTGGAATAAAAGCCAGATGACTAATGAAAAGCGCGTTCACTTCAAAGTATCGCGATTTATTTATATGTTACGGCTGGTAATATAAAAAAATTAAAGAATTGGAAATTCAATAAAATGTGAAATAAAAGGCATAAACTAAGCATGATCATATGGAAGTTCTTTAGAATTTTTTGAAACTTTATAGTTTCCTAGAGCATTTCTATGTACCTACATAGGTTGTCTCAAGACAATTTTCAATTGCGTACGTATTTTCGAGGGACATTATCCGGCTGTTCGACAAGGATGAGTAGTTTAACTTTTTAGAAAACAAGGGAGTGGATTGTGTAGCAGCTTAGGTGAAGGAAGAGGTTCCAAAAAGCTTCCGAAATTTCACCATCCAGATTTATTTTACGAGTACATTTACAGCAATTATGCACTATCACCGCCAGTATCTTTTCTCCGTCTCCTTCTCCAGCCTGTCAGAAGAATCTAGAAAGACCGTGTTTACTAGATGTATTTGTAGAATGACAAGAAAGGATGGTTCTGGGTCTTTACAGTGCAGGCCGTTATTTCGAGGACTAGTTCAACTTTCGACACACAGACGTATCGTTTCTTGACATTCGGTAAACATAGTACACCTAAATTCTTCTATGCATGCCGGTACATCTAGAATTATTACCGAATTCTCCATTAAAGTGCAAGGGTTTCCATTTCAGTGATGTTAATACAGTGTTGTTAGATATCTGATCAGACACATTTTTGAGTCATATGGATGAAGTTCGGAAAAAGCGACCAATGTTCGTTTTCATTTGTCTGTAATAAGCTTTCGAATAATCGTTAACATAGTGCACTTTTAATGTTATTTAACTTATTAAGCCTAAAATATTGCAGGCTAAAGAGGAAAAACTATGAGCCTTCACAACAATAAAGCACTCATAGGATTTATTTATTTGTTTTTTTTGTTAAAAAAATGTACAACGCAACTTTGGAAGTTATCGTGATACTTCTTAGCAAATTCAATATGAAAAACTAATAGAACTGTCTGTGTTAACTATTTTGTTGAAAAATTAAAAATAAAGATTTCCAAATAAGCCTCTTAGAAATCTTTCTCAAAAACATGAAATTCATTTCTTGTGAAAAATCTTGAGGTTCTAAAAACTCCAAACATATAAAATTCTAAAAAACAAAAAACAAGATTTTAGAACTAGATTCTAAAAAATAAAAAATGTTCATATTTTGCTATACTTCAAATGCATTCATTTAATTTTCATATCCAAAATATGCACATTTTGTTACACTTCAAATGCATTCATTTAAATTCTTCGAAGCTTATCGTTTACAAAAATGAAGTAAGGCACAGTAATATACAGAAATTTAGACACCTAATGAGCAAAGAATCACACTTATCCACTCATTGAAATTCTTAATACAGATCGTTTACCAAAATGAAATAAGAATGGAAAGGAGCACAAACTTACACACTGAGTGAACACAGGGATTAAAGTTATAGACTTATATTTCTTCTATAAATATTAAACTTAATTACAATCACTTTTCGATATATAATCACTCTCTAAATTACTGAATTTATGATTTTCACTTCAGTTAAATTTCATTAAAAATGAGATACTAGATACAAATAACGGAAATCTTTCTAGTTTTAATATATAACAATATATTTTAAGTAACAAATTATGGTGAAACATAGAAGTCAGATAGTTATAAACAGATAAGAAAAAATTAGACTTTCAAATAATACCTACCTGGTGACGATAATTATCCCAAGTATCAGATCCAGCGACAAGTACGGCCCACAATTTTCCATCCGCATCAGGATTTTCCAAATATTTTGGAATTCTGCTGAAAGCAGAGGTGGTTGCTGCAAACGCAACAACTAACAAAATAGCAGCACACCTGAAATCCATGTTAGACAATGATTGTGATGTGCTCTGAAGTCGTCGATGGAGGAAGTAATTGCCAATCGATCGACAGTTAGTTTTATACGTTGGAAAAAGATAAAAGTTAACCCTTGGTATTATTTTTCCTCTTTGGAGTCACGCAAATTATCATACGGTTTCATTGTCTGATAAGTGATAAGAAGAAACGTATGATAGGTAAGCAGAGATGACAGGATCACAAGTGACAAGATCAGCTGGCACGAGATGCTTTATCAATCAAGTTTTTACTACATTCCTAT
Source organism: Araneus ventricosus (assembly GCA_013235015.1). Taxonomy (NCBI): domain Eukaryota; kingdom Metazoa; phylum Arthropoda; class Arachnida; order Araneae; family Araneidae; genus Araneus; species Araneus ventricosus. The sequence continues at coordinate 69,447 of BGPR01005624.1, read as the reverse complement.
TTTTGGGAATGAAATATTGTGATTTTATGTATGCTAATTTTAATCGGTACAAAGTTGTGAGTAGTAAAGTATTTTTAAATAGCAAGTTATTTTTTATTTTATAATTAAAAACTAAGCCTTTTATACAATCCTTTGTTGAGTTCTTTTTAATACGCATTTCGAATGGAATAAAATAGTGATGTAAAATCTTGAATCAGTGTAGATCTATAACCTGCTTTCTGAATCTGAACCGACAGTCTCTATATACTTACAGTTTTCAGGACAGAAAAAGAAGGTTCTCATGAAATCAAAAAATAATTTTTAGCAGTCAATTATGAATAAAAATTTTGGCAGAAATATCCTGGATAAAATTGAATCTCGTGAAGAGATTAAATGGAAACTTGCTTGTTTACAAATTAATAATAACTTATAATCAAGAAAGCTATACGAAATTCAAACACATAATTTTATTTAAATTTAAATTTGGCCTTAAAACAGCGATTTTTGTTTATAGATTTTCTTTTCAAATATCATTGTAAAGGGGACAAAATTTTAGCATTGTTCCATATACTCCTCAGAACATAGAAGAACCGTCCAAACCCATCTTGAAACACAAATTTAGACGAAAATTTCAGCGAAATGATTCTATCATTTTTCACTATAAAAGAAATGTTAACCAGCAGTATGCAGCGAAAACAGACAAAAATTTTGATAGCTCAGAGCATCAGTTGAATTCTTTTTATTTAAAGTACAAAAATGTACAAAAATACCAGAACTCGAAAGTCGGGTCTAATTTTGTATCTTAAAACGTGCGAATTTTAATTAATTAGATGCAAGGCTAGGGAAAATTTATTTAGAAAAAAAGTACGTAATAAAGGATGAAATTTTCGTACATATAGATAAAAATAGAGCATATTAAAATAAAAATATCATAGAAAATGGATTTATTTATATGTTATCTGGCGATTTCGGCTGACAATTTAACGACGTTTTTATTTTCCTCACATAAAATTTCTTCATAGCAAACAGATATTTTTTTTATTCCTCGTTTTGTACATAGAATACGCTCATTATTAGAATCCATCATCTACAAAATTCGTAATCCCATTTCAATAGAACCAAGACCGTCTGTTTAACTTGCAATTTTCAGTTGACTTCTTGGCGGATATGAGGCTGAGGTGTCGGCTACTATAGTAGCAATTTTCTCATTATCTCTATAAGTTTATCGGTTGTCAGCAGTTTGCTGTTTAGACCAGTCGAATTGTCATGAAAAGTATCAAAATTCGTAAAAATACATAACAGCAAATTTATTGCTTTAAGTTGTTGGGTCGGCCATACAAAACATGGCACTATATTTTGTACCCGGAGATCGAACTGAATAAGGGATGTAGGGGAAGGGGAAGTGGAACAATCGGTTTTTGCGTTTAAATAAGAGGCTATTAATCTGAGACGAAAAGTTCAAATAAGAAAGTTATAGGTATTAAAACACCCTATAAAATTAGTTGTAGAACGTTTAGATAGCTTAAATAGGTCTTATTATGCCTTGAAGAGTTTTTGGACCATCTGTTGAAGTAGGCTGCTTATTTTTTGGAAGCAAGAAAACACGTGAATCGTAATCAATTAAAGTGGCATTAAAGTGACAAGGTGTATTGTCGACAAGAGGCATAAATTTACATGGAATTCGTTAGACTGGCAATAACGTTCGACTTTGGATATAAAGTGATGACTAAACCAGTTCTCAAAAACACAATCTGTCACCCACGCATTAGAATTTGTTTCCAAATAGCTGTTAAGTTAGCTTTTGACTTATTACTTTCTCGTATACGAAGTATACAAAGAAAAAGTATTGTAATCGTCAAAAAATTCGAACTCGAGATTTTGACGAATCTCCACGTTTTAAACCTTCCTTAGTCTGAAAAACATAATTTTGGAATTATGTCCGTCTGTGTGTCTGTCTGTGAACACGATAACTCGAAAACTATTAAAGCTACGGGGATGAAATTTGGTATGCGATCTTTACACATAATGTTTAGGTTTCTATCAAATTTTGGACAAAATCCATCAGCGGGAAGTCTGTCTGTCTGTAAGTCCGCGGTGATGCGAACGCTGACACTCACAAACTTGAATAGCTAGGTAGATAAAATTTGGTACACAGTTTTATCGTCATGAATGTAGGTCCGTATAAGATTTTGGGCCAAATCCGTCAACGGATTGACTGTCTGTCGGTCTGTATAATAGCATACTTCTAAACATTATAACTCGTAAACCCTTTGGCTTTGATAAATCAAAATTGGTATGACGGTTGCTAACATTAATTATAGATCTGCGCCCAAATTTCGTTTCAATCGGTTAAAAAAAAGGAATTGCTAGATAGATATACTTGAATAGCTAGACAGATGCAATTTGGTACACAGTTTTATCTTCAGGAATGTAGGTCCGTATAAAAGTTTAGGCCAAATCCGTCAAAGGGTTGACTGTCTGTCGAACTATATAATTACATACATGTAAAAATTATATCTCCTAAACACTTTGGCTTAGATAAATAAAAATTGGTACGACGGTTGCTAACGTTAATTATAGATCTGTTCCCAAATTTCGTTTCTATCGATTAAAAAAAAGCGTTCAAATCGCATATTCAATTTTTGTACTTGCGTACTAGAAGTAATCTCTGCGCATGCGCAAGCTATTCAGCGATAGCGAACGAGGACATTTTTTCTTGTTTTCTTTTCGCTCGCGCACGCCGTCGCATTAACTGAGTTTGCTAGAGTGTGATAGAAAATAAATATTGCTAAGTTTTAATACATACGCATCTCTTTGAATTTGATTCTTCACCTAAATATTTTACAATCGCTATAATCTACAACGAAAAATCTTCTGATAGTCATTGCATTCTGGGTTACAGTATGTTCGAATTTTTTATCCACGCAGGGGGAGGGGAAATGACAAATTTTTGAGAACTATACGAGAAAGTAGGGGACACCACTCCCGCTGGTTTTTTTTCTTTACTTTTTTGCAGGACTATCTAGAATTTCCTCATTCAGTACGAACGCGGGCTTAAAAGAAAGGGCTATTTTGGTTAAATATGGATTTTCCAATAGCAGTCTTCACTTGTAACTGAAGGTATGATAGGGTAATTTCTTCTAGTGTTTTACTTTTATGTCTACCAGGAACAAATTCCTGAATCTAGAAGCTTATTCGTATTTTCAAAAAAAGAGCTGAAATGAAATGAGATTGTTGCTAAGCGCCCTGATAGGAAGGATAGCCTTGAAAGAAAAAGTTCAAATAACTGTTGCCTAGAATCGGCACGTGTTCCAAAAGACGTCAGAACACTAAAAGGAATATAAACCCCGTATTTTCAGATTCAGATTATTTATTTATTTATTTAAAAGAAAAGCACAGTACAGAGAAAGCCCCAGTTACTGAGTGCAGACACAAAATGAACAAAAAATAAACAAAGAACGAACATGCTCATTAAAAGTTGTACACAGTCGTCATAAAAACATCAAAAAATATAAACAAAACACCAAAGAATATAAAAGTTCTAATCACTAAACCATTAAAATTTTTTCAAACGCATAAATAATTTAAAATTTGAATACACGCAATCACAAAACATTAAAATACACTCTAGGATTTTAGAAGTTGTATATTGTCACTTTATGCTTTAATTCAGAAATCAAAGTAGTTTTGGGGAACACCAGGACTTCAGCTCCTAAGTCCCAAAGTTACTTTTTCTTATTGAATCAATTTTGTTGCGAAGCAATTTCTTTCTCATCTTATTCATGTATTTTCAATTTATTTAACATTACGATTAACTTATATCGATATTTTATATTTTAATTTAAATTATATCGGTATTAGTCACTTGTTTGAGAATAACAATTATTAAGGTCCTTAGCATTTTCCCACGGAAGCATCGTTGAAGCAGGGGCACTGACATTGATTGATTGTTATATGTCAAAGGTTTTCAATGCGCTAAAGCCACGCCAAATCATATAGACATCGATAAAGTTTAAAATACTGCAACCTTTCCAACGCAAAAGACACCTTAAACCGCAAAAGACGCCTTGTGCGCAAAAGACATTACTTAATGATTTAGCGCTAATGAGGCTGTGCGCATGTACCACAATACCTTGAACACGTGGCAACATGACTGATGCTGTTAGAATTTTAACTGAAATGTTAAAGCAGATTTTCTTTATTTAACATAGTGTATGTTAAGAAATCTTTCCTAAAACAATTAGAATTTTTATATATAAAACTCAACGTATGTATGTTTGTTCCAGCATCACATCTAAACGTATAGGAGGTGTGAATAAGCTCTTACCGAATGCCTCAAGATAGGGTGGGGCAAAGTCTCCAAAATGGATGTAACAGTGCGATTGATTCGCTTGGAGATTTTGATAAAATTTGGTACCAGATTTGGCGCAAAGAAAATATCGCTAAAAGTAGATTTATCATTACAAACAGTATCGTTATACACAGTTTTCATTGTATTATTTGTGTTTATTTGAAATTTATTTCAGGAGATTGGCAAAAAATGATAGTTGTTACAATATTATTGTAGGAAGAAAAATAGTTCAATGAAATAAAAATTTTATGAAGATGAATATTTGGTCGATTGTCCTGACAATTCATAATTTGAATTGGTAAAATCTAAATACATTTACTATACGTCCTAAAGTCATATTAATTTTTATTTTAAGGGAACTGAGAAGTTTCGTACTAGTAAAATGGCGATGTTTCAATTTGTTCCTCATAGAATAGGGTGCAATTAATCGATTCCGGAAATGAATAATATGCATAGATTCGAAAAATTCCGAAAGCTCATAACTTAAGATTTAAAAGTGTAATGAAAAGGAGACAATATAATAAAATATCTATCAATTTGCAATTAAATATACAGTTTTTTCATTATTCTCGAAACAAGTTTTTTTTTAACTAACTTCGCATGTGGAAAATTGTTTTCATTGTTTAAATATTGAATTTTATATTAAAATATATCTGTTAGCATTATGCATGTGCGAAACCAGTAATTCAAATTACTAATTGAATTAACTAATATTAGTAATTAATTTCAAGTACCAGAATTTCTAAATTCCCTCGATCCAGCTGGATTACCACCATACCGTCTTACAGTTAAAACTGGGTGTCTTATTATATTATTACGAAACCTAGATCCATCGAAACTATGCAATGGAACAAGGCTTTGTGTGAAGAAAACGTTGTCGAATGTGATAGAAGCTACCACCTTGACAGGAAAGGGAAAAGGTGAAACAGTCTTTATTCCACGGATACCTCTTATTCCGACGGATCTCCCATTTAGTTTGAAGAGACTACCAGTAAGACTTGCATTTTTCATCACAATCAACAAGTCACAGGAGCAGTCTATTCTTTATTGTGGAGCTGATTTAAGATCATCATGTTCTTCACATGTGCAACTTTATGTTGCATGCTAAAGAGTGGGTTCCCCGCAAAATTTATTTATTTTTGCACCTGATGGGGAAACTAGGAATGTATTTTACAAACAAGTGTTGCAATAATATATTATTACATTTAATTCTCACTCTCAATCCCTCTCTAATTGTTTTTTCATCAGGAAATGATTTCACTTTGTTTTCTGGCACTCACAGCCACTATCATATTTGTATGTTAATATACTTTTTTTTGTATATACCGTTTTTATTTAAACATTGTCATATTAAATGAAATAAAATTTTTGGTGTTATAATTTGTAAATTATTTTATTAGATTTTAAATAGCATTCTATCAATGAAAGTATTAACGAAATTTTACGTCACTTATTAGTATATTCCTTTTCCTCTCCATCACAAAGTTCTGATAAGAAAATGACCGGGCAACGCCGGGTAATCTGCTGGTAAATTTAATAAAAACAGTTTCTAAACACACACTTATTTAGTGTATTAAAAAGTAGAATTCTTTTGTTTTAATTATTTTCTACATTTCAGTCTTTATTTTATGAATTATTATTATAAATATTATGGAATCTGGAAATCAATTTGTTCTCGAATTCACTAGCAGGTGGCGCCGCTGGTATGCTTCGAAATTTAATTCAATTAATCTCTTAACTGATATTTAAGTTCCGAAAATATTAAGTTAGTGTATTGTCATCGAGAAAGCGTAAGTGTATAAAATGTTAAAACTCAGGTGCACCAGAAAGTGAGATAAAGATCAAATGCAAAATTTCATCTTTACAAATATGAAACATGTCAAGTTAAATAAAAGTGCATTAAAAAACAGTTCTGCATGTCTTATTCTATATTTGATGCAATATCTAATCATAATTTTTTCTAAAAATTGTTTGGTTCCTTAATTACATTCTCATGTGCGGAGAATACAAAGAGAAAATATTATAATCGTTAAAAAAATTCGATCCTGACATGTTAATAAATCTCTGCATTTTAGAACTCCCTGAGTCCGCAAAAAAAGTTCTTACCTTCTCGTATACGAAGTATACAAAGAGAAAATATTGTAATCGTCAAAAAATTCGAACTCGAGATTTTGGCGAATCTCCACGTTTTAGACCTCCCTGACTCCGAAAAACACAGTTTTAGAATTATGCCTGTCTGTGAACACGATAACTCAAAAACTATTAGAGCTAGAGGGGTGAAATTTGGTATGTGATCTTTACCCATAATTTGCAGGTTTCTGTCAAAGTGTGGATAAAATCCGTCAATGGGAAGTCTGTCTGTCTGTCCTTGTTCATGTGAACACGATAACTCAAAAAGTTAAATAGCTAGAGAGATAAAATTTGGTATACAGTTTTATCCTCATTATCATTTTATCATTATGTAGATTTGTTTCAAATTTTGGACCAAATCCGTCAACGCGTTGACTGTCTGTCTGTCAGTAAAATCGCACGCTTGTTAACACGATAACTTCTACACTCTATGACTTAGATAAATAAAATTTGGTATGAAGTCTGCTAGCTTTAACTGTAGGTTTGTAGAATTGTAGAATTTTCGTTTCAATCAGTTGAAACCAAAGCGTTCAATTGGCATATTCGGTTTCTTCGCCATTGTACGACGCAGAAAACGGCGCGCGCGTATTTCCCCTCCTGTATCGGGAATCGCCCATGTCACTGCCGCCCTGTGTATTTTTACCCCACCCGTGTTAGGACGGATACGAGAAAGTTTTGGGGAGATCACTCCCGCTGGTTTTTTAAAAGCTTTTAGATTTTCAGAGCGATATATCACAAGGGGTATTAACTTGAATCTACTAGCTGCATTTGCACTAATCATCATTCTCAATCAATCCCTGGAAACATTTATTCCAGGAAAGTTTTTTTTTTCTTCACTAGCAATAAATGTTCTTGCGTCTATTTGCATATTCGTTTCTACTTTCGAGTATACACACACACTCAAAGATAACGTAACCAGATAGAGTCCCAGTGCTCTGCACTTTTACTCAGCTTGGCAAAACATTGGTTACCTTAGACTCACATCATTTGAATTGAAGCAAAACCAGCGGGAGTGGTCTCCCCAAAACTTTCTCGTATACTTCTCGAAAAAGGTGCTGTTTCCCCTCCCCCAGCGTGGATAAAAAAATTCGAACCTATTGTAACCCAGGATCCAATGACTATCAGAAAATATTTAGGAAAAAAGTCAAATTCGACGAGATGCGTTCCGAGTAAATGAATACCGATTTCTACTCTTTCTTGGCTCAAGGACAATCCTTCCACGTGCACAGATTGCTACCAAGTACGCATGCGCATGGAGAATCGGATGAAAAAAAGCGCTAAGCAGTAGTCAATAAATATCGTGCACAGAAGATTGCGTTCAATACGTATGCACGTGGAGATAGCGGACTCGTTGGAGATGCGCTTATACAGACCGACAGACAGTCAACCCTTTGACGAATTTGGCCCAAAATTTTATACGGACCTACATTCATGACGATAAAACTGTGTACCAAATTTTATCCATCTAGCTATTCAAGTTTTTGAGTTATAGCGTTCGCATGACTTCGGACATACAGACAGACAGACTTCCCGTTGACGGATTTTGTCCAAAATTTGATAGAAACCTACAAATTATATTTAAAGACCACATACCAAATTTCATCCCCGTAGCTCTAATAGTTTTCGAGTTATCGTGTTCACAGACAGACACACACACATAATTCCAAAATTGTGGAGATTCAAAAATCTCGAGTTCGAATTTTTTGACGATTACAATACTTTCTCTTTGTATACTTCGTATACGAGAAAGTAAAAGGGAGGAGAGAAAGAAATGGGGGTTTAACACACGTGAAGTTATGAACGTTGAAGCTGAAGGAGGATACGATGGGTAGTGAAGAATTCAAATTGAAGTAGATGAAACAAAAGCGTGGGAGAGCGAGTATGCGAAATATACGAAGTGGAAGTATTGTAATCGTCAAAAAATTCGAACTCGAGATTTTGACGAATCTCCACGTTTTAGACCTCCCTGAGTGCGAAAAACACAAATTCGGAATTATGTCTGTCTATGTGTGTATCTGTGAACACGATAATTCGAAAATTATTAGAGCTACGGGAATGAAATTTAGTCTGTGATCTTGACACATCATTTGTAGGCTTCTATCAAATTTTGGACAAAATCCGTCAACGGGAAGTCTGTCTGTATGTCCGCGGTCATGTGAGCACTATAACTCAAACACTTGAATAGCTAGATGGATAAAATTTGGTACACAGTTTTATCATCATAAATGTAGGTCCGTATAAAATTTTGGGCTAAATCCGTCAAAGGGTTGACTGTCTGTCGGTCTGTATAATCGCAAATTTGTGAACACAATAACTCTTTGAGGTAATGACTTAGATATATGAAATTTGGTATGTGGCCTTCTGACCTTAATTGTAGATTTGTGTCCAATTTTCGTTTCAGTCCGTTAAAAAAAGTTGTTCAAATTGCATATTTGATTCAAAATGCACATTGCGACTGTGTGTTTTCGAGCGTTTCGCATATTTTACTCTAGTTAGTATAGTTGGCTTTTGCCCTTGGCGGTCTACGAAGGAAATTGTAGCGAGCAGCAACACGTGTTTTGGAAATTATAGCAACCCCCTAAAACGAAACTTCGTTCTGGCCACAGAGAAGAAGAATTCTTTCTTCTCTGTGGTTCTGGCATTCTCCAGATGGATGCCTGTGATTAACCAGAGGTATGGTGAAATCTTGTGTGTTATCTATAGTTAGATTTCGCACTCAAAAACGTTAAATAAAGTTGTGGCACCTCAGCGAGCGTAAAAATTGCGAACATACGTAATTTTTTTTGCAAATTATTAAGTTTTTGGGAATTCATAAATTTTATATTTTTCATTGTTAATCACCATTCATATCTTTTTTTCTCAAAATAACCAGGCCTTGGGTAAACACCCAAAAATATTTACCCACCCACTGGATGTTTACTCACCCCACATTACTGGTCGTATTCGAGAAAGTTTCGGTGAGGGCACTCCCGTTGGTTATTTCTAAATTTCATATTTATATCATATTCTAAAAGGGGAAATAAGGCACAGAAGCAGGAGGGGAAATAAGGAAAACATAACTTTGAGTTCGTGTAAGTTATTATTGTATTTGAAAAGTTATTTCTTTCAATCGCTTATTGTTTTCTATTATTTAAGATTTTCTAAAACACTGTTATGTGGAACACATTTGTGTGCAAAGAATTATAAACCATAAAAAGATCGTATTCTATATCCACATTAAAGACGATACGTAGAATGTGTGAATTGAATTGTTTTATATATTTTACAAAACACATTGATTTTTATTTTATATTTAAAATATAGTCATATCAGTTCTAACAAAACTGGTGTTAAAAGTTTGACCATTCAGTTAGAAAGACAATAATTTACATTTTTATGCCCAGTTACCCATTACCGAGACAAATTTTTATTTGGGATTTTAAAATCTAGTTCAGCTGATATTTTAGATTCGTACATCTTTTTCATTTACAATAATTCTTAGAAATCTGGATTAAAAATTTGTTCAGACTTAGCTTAGTATGAAAATAACTGAAGTTAAAATTATTTTAAATTCAAGTCAGTGGCGCAGCAATGGAGAGGCAAGGGATGTATAGATGTCTCGGGCGCGAGATAAAACGTTAGTAAGTTCATCTCACTTTTTTAAAGTCAAATGAAACAATGAAAAAACTATATTTTATATTAGTCCCTGCCAGCCATTTACAGTGCTATTGGAGGGGGGGGGAATGACATTATGCCCCGGGCGTCAATGACCTTCCCTTCACCACTGATACACGTGTGAGATCTGCCTTGATGTCAATGGGTCACTAGACGAAAACAGAAAGTTTGTTCTTAAAATTAATGATAAATTGCGAGGCATTAACAGCAGCGTTCTTTGGCGAGTCCATGCTGGTAATTGAGATAATGAAAAAACCATGTAAAGGCTGAAAATGGCAAAATTTTTGTATGGAAAAACCATTAATGAAAAAGAAGTTTGGGAAAAAATTACATATAAATGACAAATATTGTGGGAAAAACGTATTAAAAATTTATCTGAAAAACTCATAAACACATTTAGGAGAAATTTATTTAAATTCAAATATTTAAAGCCTTGGAGTTCTCAAAATTTTTGGCAGGACTTCCAGATTTTAGATGCCAGATGGAAAAGGCGAAGGAACTATGGAGAAGACTATTCTGAATTATGAGATATGGCTGATTATTAAGGATATCTACTCAAAAGAACTAAATTTCTATAAAAGAAACTTTAAAGACAGTCATCCTTGAATGAAATGAAACTCTATTTTAAAAATATCCTTAGTCAATAGATGGATAGTGAGAGACAGATTTTGAATGTTTAGGAAAACTTTTATGAATCTGTTTTAGTTCAGTATATTAATGAATTAGCTGCTCATCATTCAATTGTTTTGGAAAATCGATAGACATTTTTAATTTTTAGGGAACAAATTTGCTTACATTATTTTGGGAAAATGATATTGCGATTTTGTAGGCAGTATTAAATTGTTAAAATATTTACTAAAATTTCATACATTTTTTTTGCTTCATTATGGTTATTTATTGTAAATATGGTGTTTCTTATACTGCTTTTTTCGTGTGATTCTAATTCTTCTTTATAATCGTTCTATTTCATTATTCTTAGTTGATATGTTAAAATTTATGGTTTATAAATGTTAATCAGCGATATGTTAGTATGCTAAGTACTCGTATGTCCAATCCCCTTTTTCAGATGTCGCTACTTTAGGAAAGTGTTAGTTTATTTTAGTTAATTAAAGTTTTAAATCGAGCTGCTTAGCTGGCGTTTTTCGGAGAAGTGGATGAAATTTGTACGCCAACAAGGACAGAGAGAGCTACGAAATAGGATCTAGTTTAAGGCGGAGACAATATCAGTATGTTCGTATTTGATAAGCTTTGAGAAGAATAAGCGAAATTACTTGTATTTTTGCTTTTTTGATAGGTAAAACTGTATGTCTGTCCGATTTCTAGTCCTATCAAACTTCCTTTTTATTCAGAGGGCAAATTGGTGATAATGACTGTTAAACGTATTACAACCCAAGTTGTAAGAATCCTATTATCTTGAACGCATTGTAGAAGACACTTTAGTTTGGGGAAATAAGTACCTATAGATATCAGAAATCTATTTCTTATCTCTTTTCCTTCTAGCTCCGGAAAAGTCGAGTATGTTGCTGTTTTGTTCATTGTTTATTTACACACTTAAACACTTTCGTTTCTATCATGTCACTCACATTTAAAAATGACTGTGGAAGTTTTTATCGCAAAAATTATCTACCAATATGTTAGGCAATTATTTCCTTTTTATCAGTTCTGATTCAAAATTTTATTTTCTTCTGACACTAAATAAGAAATAACCTTTATACAGAATTTGACATGGTTGGATCAATTTAGCAAGAAGACACAATGTAACAACGGAAAAAATTGAACATATCCGAAAATAAAAAATTTAACTTATTCGTGTTTTATATAAATTCAAATTGTGTCTTTATTTTCGAGATCAGAGAAACAATTAATTATCAAAAAGTACTTTTTCTGAGAATATGATACTTTCATAATTAATTATTAATGAAATAATGTATTTGAAGTTAAAGGTGGTATCATTATCGCACTAACTTATCTCTGCTTCTAATAAAGGATAATTTGTATGTGACTTTATTAATATTGGTGTGTGTGAGTTTGCGCTCTACAAGACAAACAGTAGGATCTAAATTTGAGACATATATTTTGGAAGGTGGAAACGTGAACATCAGAGCTATTTTTTTCCTTGTCATTTCAATTAATTGTAAATTAAGCTAAATTTCGGCATTTATCCTTTATAACTTCGGAAAACATCAGGTTTGTGAAAAAAAATTTCCAGATGCAAAATTTTATTGCAAATTCAAAATTAATTAGGATACTTATCTCCATTCAATTCTACGTTCTATCCCCAACATTTTGCCACCTTGTCAGAGTTATAAAGACCGCGACTCAAGAAGTGCATCGACCTTGGAAATGATTTCTTCTGCTGAATTGAAGATTGAGCATTGAAGATAAAAGTTGTAGATTCAAAAACAGATAGCAATCTGAAGGGGCCATGTCTGGTCTGTAAGGCGGATGTGCCATTAGATCCTATTCTAGCTGGTACAAATTCCAAGTTATGATTGCACTTGTCTGACATTGTTCTGATGAAAGAAATCTTTCTTCGATGCTCCTTTTTTCGTAGGAGGGATTTGACAAGCTGACAAAACGTCGACTGAAAATTGTAGAACTGAATGGAGATTACTATCCTCATTAATTTTGAGTTTGTATAAACATTTTTAAATTTTAAAATAAGATTTTCCATCTTGGAAAAACTTTTTCTATAATTTGACATTACAGCACAAAACCAACATCCGAAAATTCACAAAATTATCCTTTCTTTGATACCAATTTAGAGGCTGTACAATTTCTTCTCTAATTTTAAAGAATTTTTTAAAAAAATATTTACGGGAATACTTATTTTACAACAATACTTTTCGATGTTGAAAGCAAATTCACACACAAATAATTTTCATGGATGCTACAAATAATTTATATCTGTTTTTTTATTCTTGACAGCCAAGTTATAAAGAATTGTCTTATTTTTTACATATTGAGTAGGCTTCCTTCTAAAGCACGATTTAAATAAATTTTTTGAATTATTTTAAAATTTTGTTTTAAGTACAGATAATGTTTAACTTCAAAAGAAAGTAATGATGAAAGTTTTTGTTAGTTTTTACTTTTCTAAACAGTTTTTACTGCTCTTTTCTGTAAAATAATTAATGTATAAGAATATATTATCGCTCTTTAAGCTTAAAGCTTTGTTTTCTTATTGTAGTGCATTAAATTGTTTTACTGAATTGGTAAACAAAAATTCTCTAAGATGTTACAAAAATTATGAAACATATTTAATATTACACAAAAAACTCCGAAGCTAAATGATTATAATTATCCTTATATATTTTGTTATCATGTTTCTATTCAGAAAGCAAGTTATTCAATTAGTTGATCATTTACGGTTTCACATTAATGGTTAAATTTTAGGTGAGATGACAGATAGAGTGAACTTGTTGGTGCATAGCAAAATGAACAGGACATGTGCAAGGCTTCTGAAATAGTATAAGTTACATGTCTATCAAAATTTGAAAGTTGAAAATATTTTGCTGAGGGGACCATTAAGACCAAACACCCATAAAAGATTTTATTGAAAGTTTTTGCACACAATAATCACGGCGAATCAGCTGATCGCCAAATGCGACTAGTGAAAAGTATTGCGAGAGTATTCAAAAGAAACCTAAAAGATATTTGATCTTTTGTTTGCCTGATAATAATCCTTAATCAAGAAAATTCAGCATGCAGAGCTGGTGGATTAATGACGCCATGTGAATACCTCAACACACTCATGATGGGTAAAAGAGTTGAAGAGTAAGTGTCTGAAGTGTTGAAAACTGGTTACCATGATTGTGCGGTGAAGAAAACATTAATTATGAGTAATTAACATTTAAAGGGAAAAAATGCAATAAATCTTAACAGAGAAGTAATGTTTCAAATTATATTTTACTTTCTCGTATACGAAGTATACAAAGCGAAAGTATTGTAATCGTCAAAAAAATCGAACTCGAGATTTTGACGAATCTTCACGTTTTAGACCTCTCTGAGTCAGAAAAACACAATTTTGGAATTATGTCTGTCTGTCTGTGAACATGATAACTCGAAAACTATTAGAGATACGGGGATGAAATTTGGTATGTGATCTTTACACATAATTTGTAGGTTTCTTTCAAATTTTGGACAAAATCCATCTACGGGAAGTCTGTCTGTCCGAGTTCATGTGAACTCTATATCTCAAAGACTTAAATAACTAGATGTATAAAATTTGGTACACAGTTTTGTCAGCAGAAATGTAGGTCCGTATAAAATTTTGGGCCAAATCCCTCAAAGGGTTGACCGTCTGTCGGTCTGTATAATCGCATACTTTTGAAAGCCATAACTTCTTAAAAAAATTACTTAACGAAAATGAAATTTTGTATGTGGCCTTCTAACCTTAATTGTAGATTTGTATCCAATTTTTGTGTCAATCGGTGAAAAAAGGTAAAGGTCAAATTGTAAATTTGGTTGGTTTAAATCTTACTCAGCCCTATTGCGTAAAGTTTAGGGGAGACCACTCCCGCTGGTTTTCTATATATTATTTTTTCACCTATATCTAGTGCCGCGCTGGCAGAATCTCGGCTCCTGGACCAAAGGTTCAAGATACGAGACCCGATTCCATAAAGGCGTGATGCATGACCGTAGGATTCAAACTTCCTCCCGCTGGTGGGCCGAGATGTCCTAGTGATAAGGTCTCGGCTTCGGGGCTGAAGGGTTCCAGGTTCGAAATCCTGTGAGCCTGTTACGAGTTAAATCATGCATAGGGGGCCAAACGTCCTCTCGCTGGTGTGGTACAGATGTTTGGAGAGGGGATGCCCGTCAGGTGTCGACCTCGTCACCTGATTGCAGTTCAAAAGTACGAAGTCGTCCCAAAATAGCCCTTGTGTTGCTTCAAAACGGGACGTTAATATAACGAAGTCCATTCTAATGTAATTGTTGTTTTGCTTCAAAATGAACATCAATATAGCTGAAAAAAATCCATCGGAAGAATATATCCAACAACGATTATGTGCACCAAGAAGGTTTTGCAAAGTTCGTGTCTATAATCCCAAAGCAAAAAACTGACAAATGGGAAATGAAAAATATCCTCTTGTTTTTCGCAATCAACTAAATAGTTGCTTTAAGTAGACAAGATAAAACTTAAAATCAGAAATAATAATCTCTATTAATAATAAAGAAGAATATATGTGTGTTTATGTGTTGGCGCTCGACAGGACAAACTGTTGGACCTTCAGCACATACTTTGGAGGACAGGAATGTGCACCTTGGAGTCGTTTTCACAAAATTTTAATTAATTAAAAATTAAGCGTTGGCATTTTCCTTGATAACTTCCGAAAATATAATAGCACAAAAATAATTTTTGCACCGTCTAAGAATCTAAAAAAATTATATTTTCAATTATATCAATAAAAAGGCTGTACAGTTTTTTTTCCTAATTTTAATAAATTTTTAAAAATATTTTTTGACATAATTTACAATAGTGCTTTTCATTGTTGCAATGAAATTCAAGCCGCTCTCACTGCTTAAACAAATAATTAATTGCGTGTTTCTCTCCCATTGTTGAAAGCTAAGGAATTATCCTAATGGATTTTACTTTTTTTTAAATTTCATTTTTTGTTAACGAAGTCTTCTAAGATAATAAGTTTATTCTGAAATATATCCAGTAAGTTGTGTGTGAAATATCGTCGTTGTTATGTTTTAATTCTTTTTATCAGCATGTTTTAATCTAGCTAACATGTTGCTGGATGTAAAATGCGAGGCCCATTTTAATGATGAAATCAAATACTTATTTATAAGAAAGAGTAATAAGTTCCGACTGCGTGTCATTAGAGGTTACATGACTCCATTAGGGTCTTTCTGTAGACAGCGAACAGAACAGGTGCAAGGCGGGTGTATACTAAAAGAACACGGGTTAAATGCCTACCACAATTTGAAGTATAAAATTACTTCTTGAAGAGATCAGGAATATCAAATTATGCATAAGAGATTCAATTAAAATTATATTCCAACGAACAAGCTGGCCGCCGAAGGCGGTTCGCATTATAATATTCATAAATCAGTATCGCTATGAAGGAAAATAGTATCGAAATACGTACAGTGGAAGAATGCGTAATTAATAGTCTCCAGAACAGAATAATGCATTCCATTTCTATAATTTTATGAAATATTTTCCGTAAGTATCGTTAACGAAAGACTGCGCAAGAACAGATTTGCATTGCTCTCATCATTAGCAGTAATATTTTGAGTACTGTGACTGCGTGCGAAATCTTAGTTTGCTTAATCTAGTGGTGCATGTTTACGTTTTGTTAATTATTTATGCAAATTTGTATTCTGCATTTTGTAAATAAATTTTTATTTTTATTCTTTTAACCAGTCTACTGCTTTATCAGATTTATTTACTCTCCTAACATCAAAATCCAAGAAATTTTTCCAAGCATATTAGCTAAAATAATTTTATTTAATTTAGCAAGTGGGTGAAAATGTTAGAAGCTGGTACTTATAATTTGTTTAAATCAATTCGTAATTAAGAATTTGTTGAAATGAGAATTGCCGAAATCAGTTTCAGAATGAAGGTATGCTAACTGTTAACTTACAATTTTCTAATAGACATTTTTTACATTTTTCCAAGAACTGGTCAAGATAAATGTAAACATGTGCTTGACGCTATTATTGTAGTTTATAAATACATCGAAATTTATTATCAAATACATGTTCTCATTGAATGTTTAGAATATGTTATTAAATCTTTTCACGTTTCATTGCGTAAAATATACTAAAATGCCTTTGTGTTATAATATTTTCTGAGCATTTCAGCTTTTTGATCCTAGTTATTATTTCTCTGCCAACATCT
Source organism: Araneus ventricosus (assembly GCA_013235015.1). NCBI lineage: Eukaryota > Metazoa > Arthropoda > Arachnida > Araneae > Araneidae > Araneus > Araneus ventricosus. Next base: position 52,486 of record BGPR01005624.1, on the reverse strand, counting down.
CTTTTTCTCAACTAATACAAAGATGACAGTGATGAATAAGGTTTCAATGGAGATGATTTTTTCTGATTTCTGATATAGAATACCCACTTTACGTGTTTAATTGCAGCAACCCAACAAATTAAATCTTTTCCTTTTTTTTTTTTCGAGAGGGAGAATCAGAATGTGCAGTTTGCACGGGTATACTGGTTATGTTATAATTGGGTTGCTTTAAAACAATTTCACTTGGAACAAGCTGCAAATAAAATAATTTGCTGAATTCACTTAAATAAAAAAAAGTGAAAAATGTTTTTAGACTGAAATATCTATTAACATTTTGCCTCAAACAAACGGTTATAGCCGTTAAATTTTCCTTATTTCCGTATTTGCAACGTGTCAGATGATTGAAATGAGAAGGAAATGAAGCTTTAACAAATATTTCGAATTTTTTTTAAGTGTAAATTTCATTCAAATCACTCACAAAGGCGATTTCCCATCTTTTTTCATATTGCAAGAGGTGATTAATTTATACTTGATAATACAGCAATTTTGGAAATAATTATAAAATCATTTGCGTACAAATATTTTATTTCAACGTCAATTTAGAATTCTATTTGAATTGCAAGCGCAGCAAGGATATATTCAATTCAAAAGAATTTATAAGCTGAAGATGATCAACATGTTCCAAAAATCAATTACAGCAACTCAGAATAAGCAAAAATAATTGAGAGTATACTTCAGTTTTTATTTAAACACATATAACTAAACAAATAAATAAATATCCAAACAGCATTACTCGCAAACAATTTCAGAAACAGAAACATTTTCGTCAGATTTTGACACACAATATGCCTTTGGAGCTATTAGTTTTCCCTTTAAAAGATTTTCTGGAATTCCACTGATGCAGTAGAATATAGATTTAGAGAATGCCATAAGTTGGAGGATGTATGCAGACTCTATCCGTGGCTGCCATGATGCGATCAGGGTGAACTCCCTTTTCGCATAAGTTAACCAGAACATACATGGAATCTAGGGCGTATGCATTCTGTTAAATAAAAAAAAATATTAATACTCTTCTAAACATAGCAAAGTTATGAAATAAAGTCGTTGTATTTGTATTGTCATTAAAGATAAATTCATCATTTATATTTGTAAAGCAATTTTTTCTTGGTTTTTAAAAACAGTAAAATAATTCTGGTTTTCTTTTAATCTCTTTAAAAATATTAACTGTCTCAAGTTGGAGTTTTTACATTCGGAAATTTTTAGACAATAAAATGATATTTAAATGTATTTGTCATTACGCCTCCATCAAAGATTATCAAAACTTTATCGTCTTCCGAGCACTCAGTGCACAAATGGGAACAAACTACAAATATAATTTCATTGAAGTATGTATGTAGTTAAGTTCCTCTTAATATACAAATCATAAATGTATAAAATTGTAACGAACATTCCAGAAGTCTTGGTAATATCGATAATCCGAATCAGTAAGATCAGTCTTATTTTCTTAGAGACTATTGTGAGGTCTCAAGAAGCAGCAGCCAATTCTCACGAGAAAGACCCCCAGATAGCTAGCTGAAGGCACCAGAAGAAAGGGAGCCGAAGTCGTAAAGACCGATCCCTGATTACATCACCTGAAGGGTTTGTTGAAACGCCGCGCCGACTGACCACGGAAGATCACCCAGGTTGACAGCAGAAACGCATTACGTTGTGGCTTATGCCAATAGCGATGCGGGAAAGAGGACAGAGATTTGTCATTGGGGAAACTGTTTCATCCCCCGACAAATCACCAAAAACTTAACCTTTCGACCACGCCTCGGAGGGCAGGGTCAAAGGTGTTTTAAAACTGGAACTCTGGAGAGAAGAGAAGAGATCATCGAGAGATCGGTTAGAGATCGCTTGGAGATTCGAGATTAAATTATCGTGATCGAGAATTTTGAAGGCAGCTCTCAGTCTCAGAAGCTGTTGGATCGGGCCTTGTCCCGTGAACCGTTAAGCCAACCTTTGGCTGATTAAAGCTCGTCGCGAGCTGGAAAGCATCTGAGGAATTCTTAGGAATTCGTCTCGAAGTGAACGTGCCATACTTCACTGCAATTTACCTTCTTCGGAAATCGGTATAACTCGTTAGTAGTTATACGTCAATATTTGAGCGGTCTAATCCCTCAAATCACTCTTCCGGCCATCGGACTTTGTACTCGCCTTGAGTAGAACTTTTCAATTTACGTACGAGTTGATTCATAACAAATCTGCGATTGAATCCAGATTTAACTCTGACTTTGTTTACGTTATCTCGTCCTGAGTTAAGCAGAATTGATTTATGTCGATATTAATTTTTACATTCTTGTATATAATCAATTAATCAAGAATCTTTAATTAAAAATTAATATCCTGATATTGCTGTGTCTGGTGAAATCTTTCATAGTTTAGTATCACTGAGCTAAGACCCTACACTATGCATAGATTTCTGGCTGATGTAATGCGTGAAATCTCCTATAAGACGCAGCTCTATTTTCTGAATTGAGAAGCATCATTTCTAGTTCCTCCGAGTTGAAATAGACTCTTCTACAGAGAGGCATTTCAAAAAATCGATTCGGAGGCAACAGACTAAGAAACCACGATCCAAAAACAGAATATGTCCATACTGTCAGCATAAAAAAGTATTTAAGGGGCCACCTAGAAACAAAAGAAAACACACAACATACAAACAAAACAAACTATCCCGAAGTTCTAAGGTGATATCTTGAATATTGTTCGGCTGTCGTTTCTGCTTCTGGAATTTGCGACCAGTTGTTTTTCCAGTATAATTTATTTATAACACCTAGAATTGTTTCATTGCTGACATTGTAGTTTCTCCCCATGCTCGTGGAGGCACCACGAGTACTTGGATGAGAAGCCGCCGGATAAGTAAACGGGTTCTCGCTTCTCCTGGGGTACAATAATGGTGGGGTTGTGTTATCCCCTCCAGTGATAGTACGGACCTCCTTCGGGAGGGGTCGGTCTGTTGCCGGTGATTGCTATTAGGACTCGGAACTCGAGCTAATGCAGCGATTGTCATTCACAGGTCCCTGGATGCCTTGGCAGGATAGGGGTAACACGGTTTACGGTTACATTGTAGTTTTTACTTTCTCGTATAAGAAGAGCAAGCACTGTGTTTGCCAAAAAAATTGACCTCGAAATTTTGATGAATCTCCATATGATGTTTTAGACAATCCTAAATAAAAAAATAATCATTTTTGGAATTTGTCTATATGGTTGTGTACACGGTAATTTAAAAAAAAGGGTTGACCAAGACAAATGAAATTTGGCATGTGATCATGTTACGTTGAATGTGGATAATCAGTTATTGTGAATAATCACCGCTTTGATTATGCATAATAACCGGAGATTATACATTATAACCAAATAAGCCGGTTAAAGTGGATAATTTATGAGAATTTATCACATTAATAGGTCATTATGAATAATTACCAATGAAGTTTGGTCAATGTAATTATTTTCGGTTGAAATCTATTTTGGGTTTTTCTATTTGAAAATTTCAGGTACGTGTGACACAGTTGAAGGTCAATCGCTTAAAGTTAAATCTTTTCGAAACCCCCAAAAAAAAAAGAACCTGCATTTTTTAGACTATTTGCATTTACGTTAGATATCTTTACAAACTTCGTAACATGGTGTTAAGCACATGTGAAGCTTTCTCTTATATTTTGCGTTTCAATCATTGGAATGCTCTTCATTTAAAAAACGCGGTTCCAATGGTGCGAATAAGTGTAGGGCCTTTTTAACTTTTTCTTTTGCACTCTTTATAATTAAGTATATGTTTTTCATCTCTGCTTTCTCCTATAATTGATATTACAATGTTATACCCATGTTAATCTTCATCAAATTTAATCAATTTCAACAATTTTAAATGAGATATAGTTTGATCTTAAAAGCTCTTATTACGCCCCGTATTATTGGGGATTCTTTTGATTGAGTACTGTTTTAAAGTGAAACAGAGCTCTAGGATGTCGTGTTGTACAAGGTTGTTTTGCGAAATAGTGTTGTAGAAGCATCATCTTACACGAGGAAAGTCTACCAAAACATCAATCAAAATAGAATAAAAAGAGTGTTAGCTTTTGTCTTTAATTTCTGTAGAATCAGTAAATCCACCGTAAAACTAGTACTTTTTATTGCTAATTCAATACAAGATCAAAACTTTCTGTTATTTACCTGTCCGTACATATTTTTCTGGTGCATGTATTTAATTGCTTGATTTAAATTCGTTGAAGAGAGTTCCAAGAAGAATGGAATAGGTATTTTAAAATTTCATTTTAACAAAATTCTACTGTTTACTAAATCTTGTAATTTAGTCTATACTTTATTTAGCTTCTTTTTTATTATCTAGATTCTAAATCTCTACCTGTACTAATCTTGTTTACTCGACTAATCTTGTTAAATCGACTACTGCTTATCAAAATGACTGTGGAAAATATAAAATACTAGGGGGCTCCGCCCCCCGCTTGCTAACTCTCACCAACCAAGGAATCGCTACAGCAATTCTCCCAGATTTACTACGCAAACTCTGCTCGCTTCGTTCGTTATAATGAGGGCACTGCGCGTGTTAGCAAAAACACATTTATGGTTGAGCTTAAATATATTTTCTTTAGCTTATATCAAAATAGAATAAATTTTTTGGACTTGAAAAATGTCTTTTTCTTGATTTTGTAAGCATTTAGAAGTCAACATTCAAATGAAAGTAACAAAGAAAATGGTAAGACTTAAGGACACGATGCGGTCTCATCGCAAAGGTCGCTTTAATTGCGCCAATAATTAAAAACCTTGTCAAAAGCATTTTTTTCATCCTTTAGGAAGTCGTTATAGAATTATCACATTTGGCAAATAATCGCCCAAAGGAAAGTCCATTTTGGCGACCGCACCTTATTTTTCACTGAGAATGTTGAAATAAATAATTTTCATTATTCTTAAACGCTTTTCAAAACTTTCTTCAATTGATTCATTTGCTTGTTGAGTTCTTCTTCTTTCATTGTTTCGATAATACACTGCAGCACGATTGAGATTCATGTTTAAATCATTGAAAAGAAGGCTCAAACCAAATCACTCTCGTTTCTTTATATGTAGAAAATGAAATCACGTAATTCGTCAATTGCTATAGAACTTGCCGAATACTATAGCCAAATAACGAATTTTTGGGGAGCCGCACAAGAGAAATAATTATGTAGATAAGTTTAGCAGTCAATTTCACCAGAAAGCGCATGCTCGAAAGCAATACTAACTTTTATTGATAAGCCAGACTGTTTAACGTATTTAAGATATTCATATTGTTACTTTTCATAATTTTTGAAACCAGCGGGAGTAGGCTTAGGCTTTCTCTTATACTCCCAAACAAAGGTGTTTTCTCTCCCCCGCATAAAAATTGGACCTTCGGCAAGGTCCAGACCGACACGATTACTCAGATTTGCATTGCCCTCAGAAACCGCAGTAAGGCAAAAGAGCAACTATACAAGAGGGTGCGAAGTACACCAAGCGGGCGCAAAATAATATGGCGCGATTTGTGCGTCATAATATGATGAAGAAAACCGAATATGTATTTTGAACGCTTTTTTTGACCGACTGAAACCAAATTGGATACAAATCAACAATTAAGATTAGAGGATCACATACCAAATTTAATTTATATAAGTCAATGAGTTTTGGAGTTATCGTGTTCTCATGTAAGCGAATATACAGTCCGAAAGATAGTCATGATGTTGACGGGTTGGTCCAAAATCTGATGCGAATCTACAATTTTGATGATAAAACTGTGTTCCAAATTTTATCCATCTAGATATTTAAATTTTTGAGTTATCGTGTTCACATAAACAAGGACTGACAGATTTCCCATGGACGGATTTCTTCGAAAATATGTTATAAATTTGCAAACGTGATGTAAAGACCTCATGCTGAATTTCAACCGTTTTTGAGTTACCGTGTTTACAGATATAGTTCCCAAATTGTGTTTTTCGGACTCGGGGAGGTCAACAATATGAAGATTGATCAAAATCTCGAGTTCTAAATTTTTGATGATTACAATATTTTCTCGTAATTTCTCTCGTAGTCTCGTATATTTTGTATACCTCGTAAAAAGTAAAAAAACAATTATAAAAATAATATATTATTTTTAACGTGTTTCTAAACGTACCATAAAATTCCTACCGCCTAAAAAAAGACTATTTTTGGAAGAGAATTTTAAATTTGTTTTAAGTTCCTGTGGATAAAACAAAGAAAACAAATAGCATTGCTAACATTCTCAGAAAAGTCAAGAAGTTTAGTATCTTGAATAGAGAATAATTATTTATTACCAAGGTATTTCTTCAGTTTGCAGGAAGATTTGTACAGAAATAGAATTTGTCGAAGGAAATAATTTCATATTTCAATCTTCCAATTTAAAAAAAAATTAGATCGGTAACTTTTATTTTACATATATTCGACAACTAATTTGATACTTCAATTATTAATCGATTTAATTTGTTTTAAATGTCCACTCTTTTTGGTTAGGTCACAACTTAATGCAAATGCTTAAAAAAAGTCGTCCATTTTAAAATTCTCGAAATTTTTGTGCTGTCTTATTATAAGGATCATACTATTCTTATGTTAGCGATTATAAGAATAATGGAGGCTCATTTGTAAGGAATAAGGATAACTACGGCTTACTTATGGGGGATAATAAGGCATTTCAAACTTATTGAAAGATATTATGTATGGAAAATAATCTTATTCTTTTGAAAGAAAGAACTCTTTTCACTTACATCTCCAGGGAAAGCAATTAATCCAGGAGCTCCGTGATCAGCAAAATACACAAATACATGATCATTAGGACCACTGAAAAAATATAAATTATTGCTAAAAAATTATATAAATTTATGTACTAATAAAACAGCAATTCTCTCTAAGATAATCATAGCTGGTGCAAGGGAATGAAGCTCCTCCCCTGGCAAAGGAAATCCATTCACCAGTTAGTAAAGCGTATGTACATATTTACATGCATAACCAAACACAACATACCCAAATACAAAGAAATCTGATATAAAAATGTCATTGTTCTTTTTTAAATTTACAAAACAGTTTTAAATCCCACCCATATATTAACCCAAATATTTGTTGACACATATATACGAGGAAATCAATTACTGCAGTGTTCGCGGAAATTCGCCTTTCTATTGCTTGTAATTTGTTGCTTAAATGGGTTCCATCGATATCAAGAGAAATTTTGTGTTTAACGTATCTTTCTAAAATTCAGATGAAAGAGCGGCAATTTTGCCTGATGGGCAAACATCTCATTGTTGTGGCACCCCTAACTGGTTGTCTAGGATTACCCGATGGTAAAACCGGCATTGGAGATAATTCTAGTTTCGGATATTTATTCATCTTAGTTTTAATTACTTTCAGACGCTAAAATTCAATAAATAGAAGGTGTTGCTTTTCTTTGAAGTTTTAATAAACCTTGGCTTCGCATATTGATGCACTTTAATTAAAATAGAGATTGCAGATAAACTCTTCGAGCATCACAAAGGGGCTCAAGAAAACGGAATCATAATATATAAAAACCAAAGGACAAGAAGAATATTTTCAGATAAAAGGCGGCAATAACTGATTTGGAAATAATAAGAGCATACAATGATTCATGTTATTATTTGTTGTTCATAAGCTATCAAGCTCTGATATGAACAAAAAATAAAATCAAGGTTATAAAATTTGAAAACATAGGAAACTTACTGATAAACTGGGAGTTGACCTTTATAAAATTAGGTTAAAATGAAGGAGGATTCTGTCTGCGTCAAACATACAGAGATATCTATTCTTTATATGCGCGTAAGACGAAGATGCTCTTTCCGCATGTTCTGTGTTCATGACAGGAATTAAATATTTTATTACTTTAACACCGATTTATTGATAATTTTCTTTCACTGCTACCTGGAACACTTTTGAACTAGCATGATTTTCACTTTTCTCACAAACTTGGAGAAACAAAGTTCTATAAATATTTTTTTTCATTTCAGCCTCTAATATTTTATGTTTTCCGTCATTACCTTTATTACTTTCGGGTATCCCTAAAGCAGGCCATTTACCGCTCTTCCAAAAGGGAATTATTGCAACTCGGTAAGGAAAAACCTATCGTCAAGGTAGAAAACCTGTCAAATTTGGAGCAAATGATTCGAAATGGTAGAATTCAAAAGAAATTAAAATCCAAAACTGAATCCGCCTATTCCAATTTGAAACCTCGATGTGAGGGTAGCGGCAAAACAAAGGATCTGCCTACATTCACAACTCGCATTGAGGCTAGAAATGAAACTCGAAATCCTCCGCGTGTGGGAAGAGGAGTCTGGGTGGCAGGAATTCTGCGACTTTGAACCTTGTCTCAAAACAAACTTTGGAACATCCCTGAATGCTTTGCCTAATTTTTCAACTAAAATGGGTGGGAAAAAGACCGGAATTAGGACAAATGACATAGCTAGCCTTCTCGTGAATGCCCAGCTTAACTGATCCTCCGCATACCCCCAGAGTAGGGATTGCAATCCGGCACCAATTTCAATCCGGTCGGATTCCCACCGATCCGACCGGATCCGACGGGATCCGGCCGGATTGGACTCATCAAAACTATTTTGCCTTTTCATTCCAAAATCAACTGTATAAAAGACGATAAAGTGAGTGTATCACAAAGTTTATAAAAAAAGCGTTAATTTCTTATGAAATCAACTTTATTTACACTGTTATAATTAATCAACATTTACGTATGAATCAACAATAAAAATTTAGTGCAGTGTAACTAGTTAAATTGTAATTGTTTTATTAGTTTAGTAATAATTAGATAATGATGGGCGGTTAAGTTCAGTCTCACTTACGAGATTTCACAAATGACATCAATGATAACTTGTAATGTAACTTATATTATGTAAGTAACTTATATTAAATTTAATTAAATCAAGCTTATCAACTGAGATCACAATAATTAGGTATTTTAGACACTCCAAGCAGTCTCATTCTTATAATTATGACAGTCATCATGAATCTGTTTAATCAATGGCACAATTATACAATAACGAATTTAAAACTTCTTCGTATTTTTTAATATACTTACTTTAAATTATTATTTTAAGTAAAACGATTTAAAAAAAACTAACTTTGGTTTTGAAAAAATTATCGTAGGAAACAAAAAGCGTTAATTGTGTCTTCTGTCATTCGACTTCTTACAGAGCTACAAATATAACCAGCGGCCTAGAAAGCCCTTTCTGCTTCTACATTTGTTGGTTTTACAGTCAACAAATACTCATGAATAGAAGACAAGTATTTTCCTCGAATTCCTTCACTTTCACATGCAGTCATTTCCTTTCTTGATGTTTTCTCATAATCTTTCTCTTTTTTCTGGTATTTATGCTCTAGGTTTTCATTTCTTGCTGGATTTTGCATCTGTAATTCTTTCTGCAATGTCAAATCACTTTTCAATGACGATGAATCTGAGTTATTTTCTACTATATTATCTACGTTTTCTTTAAAGATATCATTTTGAACAACTCTTTCTAAGATATTTTTCATTTCTAGTCCTACAAATTTTTTTTCCTTCATAGTAAATGTATCATCAGTTCGTCTTGTATCATCATCATATTTTTTTTTATTCTGTAAGTATATTAATATTCCTGTTTTCATTTTGAATTGGTTTCAAAAGTGGCATGTTTGTTTTAGAACTTTTAGACTAGTACCTACAATGCAACACAAATAGGTACATACTTATAATTTAAAACGTTATTTCAGTCACTATGTAAGAAGAAAGTCGTATTATAAAGAAAAATCAGAAATATGGATCGTTACTCAATTCATTTCTAAGTCTAATTATCTACTTAAATCATTCTCGCACTCGTAAATGCAACATAAACATAATTCATCTATCAACTGAACAATAAGAATGTCTATATGTGAAGCGGGTGAGTCAGCGTCGAACGACTCGTACACACCACGCATTTAAGTACCTACTCTTGCAACAACGCGAGTATTTTTTCAAGAAATCGGTTTCATGTATTTTTTTTAATTTACCGGATCCGGCAAACTGGTGCCGGATCCGGTAGACGTCTAATGATGCCGAATCCGCCGGATTACCGGATCCGGTTTTCCGGATTGCAATTCCTACCCCAGAGGTACGCATACCACAGGTTAGGAACTTCTGTTCCGGCACAATGTGCCTTTATATTTCAATAATGGATTTTGAATTGAGAAAAAATGCTTTTATTTCTTAAAAAACTGAAGCAACAAATGAATGAGAACAAAAAGAAGAATCTCAATTGAGTGCTAATTGAATTCAGATATTTAAAGCATGATATTAATTTAAATGAAGACATTTCTAATGATTCAGTATTTCCAAGGAAGATTATACAGCAAACAGTCAATGAAAACGAAGCATAGCAAATAAATGTTAAGATTTTTATTTGAAATTATACACTAAAAAAGAAAGCATTCGAAAAATGCTGATAAAAAATTGGTGTCTGTCTATCTTTTTATGTTTCTACCGCGTTTTTATCATTTCTTTTGACTATGAAGCCCGTTCATTTTGGATTTGTTAAATTATAATGAAATTATAGTTCTAAATATACAGTGATACCTCGATTTTCGTCGATAATCTGTCCGAAAACATTCGGCGAAACCCGAACCCGACGAAAACCGAGGCAGTTATTTCCATATGAATCAATATAAATCCAATTAATTCGTTCTAGACAATACAAATTCATACCAAAAATACATTTTGTAGAGAATAAATATAGTGTTTAATACTAAAAACAATAAGAATTTAAAACAAAATGAGTATGAAAGACTAATATGAAGGATAAACAAATATTTAACATGCCATTTACATTTTTATTCCCTCCTGAAGATTCTTCTTGTCATATGGAAGACGGCGAGTAGGGGAGAGAGAGAGAGATGCAGGTATTTTTGTTTGGAAGGGGAAGGAGGACCTTAAGTATCAGGGAACTATCTAGGGTCGCTTCCTTTCTTGATCTTCTGGCAATAGGACCAACTTCAGACTCAGTGGACCCATGTCGCTCATGGGCACGCCGAAGAAATCCGAGACAAACCGACGAAATCCGAGACAATTTTTTCTCGGAAAAAATAGATGATCTACGAAAACCGAAGTATAAACTATTGTATATGGTTTTGTTTTTATTATCAGTCTATAAAGATAACTTAAACTAGATTTTTATCGAAAATACTTTTTATATTTAATCATACTCTTCTCACCTCTCCATTGAAGAAGAAGAATCCTTTCAGAACACCTTTGTAAACAACCTTTCCTTTAGCGTGGTTGATAACAATACCTGGAGTAGGATTTCTGTGATATCAAAAAAGTTATGAAAACAGTAAAAAACGATGTACTGTATTTTGTTTCAGAATCTTCTTTTATATTTACTGCTCATTGTTGGCAATATCATCCTTCATCAGAATAATGATTCTTTCATCGGGGATTCCATGTTTCTTCAGAATTTTATAGGAGTGGCAGATGTCAGCCTGTGCATAATCAAAAGAACACGATAAATTTCTTCTAAGGAGTTCTAAAATATTTAAAAACATAATTTAAATATTTGCACTAAATTCTTTCTCTAAATATAACTACTAAATGCTTGAATAATGTTCGAATGGTTATTTCTTTTTTCCTTTTGCTGTAAAAATAACATTAAATAGAAAAGTAACAGTACGTTTACTGACCTAGTTCAGCATGCAGTAAAGGAATCTCAGTCTTTTATTATTGAAGAGATCATGAAAGCCTGGTTGCAAGGCTCAGCGTCGAGATAGGAGGATTTTAGGTTTCAGACCCGATTCCATTGAATATCTGCTGTTTAAGTTGGCTTGATACGCTTTAAATCTATCATTGGAGGTCAAAAATTCTTACGATGGTATGGCGCATAAATGTGGGACAATGACTGCCAGCTCAAGCGTCGTTTTCGTCACTTGACTCCGGTTTAGAATTTCGAAGTTCGTCCCGAAATACCCATTATGTATTTTCATAACGGGGTGATTATTGAAGTAAAATAATATAGCATTAGATAGGATAGGGTGTGACTGTTTGTTCTCTGGCTATGACTATTGGGCTGAATAGTAGTATTCAAATTTGAGTTAAGGTATGTGACTACCTTCGGAGCACTTTTTTTCAAATTTTTAAATTTTTAATGAAACATTCATGTTTTTAATTAAAATGAGTTATAAAACTAAGAATTCCAATGCAATTTCATTGGAAATTTCATTGACTTTCAAAATATAGGCAATTTTTAGCAAAATTTTAGTGAAAATTTGCACTTACGCCAAACTTCCTATAATAAGTTCTATTGAATATATTTCATCAATATTTGCACAGTATATAGCTAACATGCTTATCTGTGTTATGAACTAGGATATTTTTGATACCTCGAAAGGTGTTGGAGATATTCCAAACTTTGTGAACAAACTCGAATTTTTTTTAAAAAATCATAGATTTTTCTCACTAAAAAGTCATTAAAATAAATAAATATAAGCAGAGAGCTTAGATTCTAGTTCATAACATAGCTAGAAACAAATAAAACATTTTGGCCAAATTACATTTTAATATCTTAAAAACATTTTCCAAAATGATATTTTGCCGCGTAGAAAAATATCGAAAATTCCAATTTCTCAGAAAACGCTTTTAAAGATTTTCATAGAGTACAAAAAATTTTGTACCCATCTCAGAACCTTAAAACTCGCCATATTTACAAGTCAAACCTTCTTTTACTTGATTTTAAACGACTTTTGTGTTCTTTCGATTTTTTAGATTTTTTTCTGAATGATTTTGTGTAGTAGATAGTTAGTGGCGTCTCGATATCTGAATTAGCTTTTTGCCAATTTTCATGTAATTTTTAAGCATCTATGAATAAATTTACATCTAAAAATACTTGAGAACAGGTAATAATTCAAAATAAATGTAATTAAATTTTAAAACTGCAAATTAAGCTCCAAAAAATAATTTTTACTGTTGTAATTACTGTTGTGTTGTATTTTTTAAAAAAAGTGTCGCCAAAAACCAATAAAACAATAAAAATAAGAAATTGAAGCTTAAATCTATATTTTTAGACAATATATTGCTTGAGAATTTAAATATAGTTGTTCAAACTAATTGTTTGTATTTTTAACGCTCTTTCAATTGCCACTTCCGGTATCAGAATTGTCACTTCCGGTTATTATTTATGCTATAACTTTATTTGTAATTATAGTAGAAACAAAAATAAAGCATTTTTATATACCTACCTAAATGTACGGTCTATAAAATGAACAAATAAAATAAATTTCGAAAATTTTCCGCAAAACGACTAATTTAGGGTAGTCACATACCTTAAACTATTAATATTTATTGAGTAATGTTAAGAAAGGTTTGATTGTTCCACTGTATTTCTCCTTCATAGAATTAACTCACAGAAATTTTTGTCTTATCTCTCAATATATATATTTTTTTATTTATTTAAAAAAATTAGTCCGTGATAACATGCTTTCAAATATCAGTTTCAGATATTGTTAAATTAAAACAAATTTTTGAAGATAAATCTTCGAAAAATTTATGATTACTTTTTTTTTATTAATTGCACAGAAATCAAAGTAAGCAGTTTGTGCTGAAGAAACGCATTAATTAATCAAAATTTATGTTTATTGCGACTTTTATCCGTCTTCATCTTTTTGCCCCAAATTTGAATTTCTTTATGTATTTGTTTGAAACTATTGTTTTTTTTAAATAAAAAGGGGGGTTGGAAACGTTTTTTTAATATCCTAATATATTATAACGGAACAGATAAATAAAATGTGTGTTTTCAAAAAAATTAAGAGTAAAACTAGATTCATCAATAAGAATTGAATGAGAATTTAAGGGTAATTAATGTTAATATAAAACTATTTCGCTCAATAAAAGGTGTAAATGCAATGAAATCTCTGAAGAGAAGAAAATGAGAAAAATTGCTGAGGTTGCAGAATAAAAGCTTGAAAGTCATCAAAAATGCATTCACTTTAAAATATTGTCGCAATTTATTTTTATGTCAAGGCTGCTTATATAAAAAAAGTCGAGAAGCTGAAAATTAAAAACAAAAACAAAAAACGTGAGCTAAGATGCATAATAATTTTTTTAAATGTTGCAAACTAACGTAATAAGCATAATAATGCGGAAATCCTTCTTCCCTTTTTTCTGTTTACGTTTTTTTTTTTTAATTTTTTCGAAATGGTGTCATAGAACATTCCCAAGTTGCATAGGCTGTCTGAAAACAAATGTCGTTGGCGTTCGTATTTTCGAACAAAGCAATGGTGGTCCAACTACAATGTAGGCTATAGTTCAACTCATTAGCTAATGATAGAGTTGGCTGAAAGGTAGCTTAGGTAAAAAGGAAAAAAATCAAAGAAAAAAGTTCAGAAATTTCATCCAGATTAATTTTACAAGTAAGTTTGGAACAATTATTCGCTATCGCTGCCAGTATCATTATATCTCTACTTTTTATCAAAGTACTTGGTCTTCCCAGAAGAATTTAGGAAGACTGTGTTAACCAAATGCCGCGAAAGGATCCGTCTGTGCTTCAAAAGTGCAGGCCGGTATTTGGAGGACGAGTTCAACTTTTGACACACAGACGCATCCTTCCTTGCCATTTTATAAACAATGTTTTCTAGAATTCTTCTGAGCAAACCGGGATTTCAAAATTAACTGCGAATTTCTCCATTTTAAAGAAATGGGGTGTATTTTAATGGTGCTAGAGTAATGCTGTTAAATTTATGATCGGACAAAACTTTGAGTCTGTGACTGTAGTTCGGAAAAGGCTACCAATGGTGGTTTGCATTTATCTTTAATAATCTTTCCATGAAGTTGTTAACATAGTGAAGTTTTAATGTTATTTAACTTATTAATCCTAGAATACCGCAGCTAAAAGGAGAAAATCTTTGGAAAGTATGAGCACATACTTTCTTTTTGTAAAATCCTATACAACGCATTTTTGGAAGTTATCGCGATACATTTTTCAACAAATTCAATATCTTCTTGGAAAATCTAACGGAATTGCTTGCATTAACTATTTTAATGAAAAATTGAAAATAAATCTTTCCAAATAAAACTCTCAGAAATCCTTCTCAAAAATTTGAAATTCATGTGAAAAGTCTTGATGTAAATGAAATAAGACTACAAAAAATCCAAAGATAAAAAATATTCATATTTTAGTTATGCTTTAAGTCCAATCATTTAAATTCTTAAAAACAGATCGTTTACAAAAATGAAGCAACGCTTATAAATATACAGAAACTTACACACCTAATGAGCAAAGAATTGAAGCTATATACTGATATTTTTCAAATTGAATAATTTATTTAATCATAATTAATTTAGTTCTTTATTTATTTTTAAATGATTAAATGCTTTATTATCAACGAGCAGTATAGGTGCGCAGTGAGTTTTATTTAACCAGTTAATAGCATGAATCCCAATTCAATGAGTACCTTTAACTGTACAATCGTTAGTTTGAGGTAAGCGTATGATTTCACTATCTAAACTTATAAACACCTTATGTTTAATTACTAAAAAAAAAAAATCCATGCATGATTTCTAAGTCAAAACTAAGTGTAGAGTCTGTATAGAGTACTGTGTGTATGGTTACGCCATTTTCTTTTGCGAGGGCAGGCAACTATGATGTGCGGCGTCTGTACCGTACAAAATGGGATACATGCCGCACTGCGATCCGGTATACACGCCGCAGTTTCTTTTGTACGGGATGCCGCGATTAATAAAATTGAAATTTATCTATCCGTGTCTTATTTGATTATGTTACTGAATTTTATGTTACTGAACACTTACTTGGGTTGGGCAGCATGTTGGGCGCAAATTGACTCGGTATCAGGTAGGGTCTTCAATCTGCGATGTTTGGAATCTGCAATTGTTGGCAACGCTGCTAGGGGCTTTAAGGTCACTGGCATCTTCCCTTTTAAAAACAACGCTCTCCCAGATCATTTGTTTTTTGCATTAGCGGATAGTGAAGTGTCCGTACCAGAAACACGACACAAGAGGAGGCAAATTCATCAAGTGAAGTACTAATCAACACACCTCAAATCAATTTACAGCCTGTAGAACCTGGAACTAGCAGTGTAAAACCACCATCACCTACCAAACACCTTCATAAAATCTCTCCTATTCCGAGACTTAGTCAGGTGACAGCAAAGCACAGAATTAAGAAAACACAAGTACTCTTAACCTCTATTGACAATAGGAATGCGCTTAAAGCAAATTTAGAGAAATGATTCCAAAAATGTAAGAAAATTAACAAAAAATATGTCAAAACTACCAAGAGAAAATTTAATTTTGCATCAGGTGAAGGATCCCATGACAGTTCATCAGACATTGATGAATGTTCAAACAGTATCAAGTTTACTACACCAAAGGAGAAAAAAGGAAAAATAAAGAGTAAGAAGGCGAAGAAAGATGCAAGTCAAGATGATAACAATGAACAGTTGGATCACACATGTGACGCAGACGTTCTTTGCAAGGAATGTCCTGAAAACTACTACAAAACTAAGAGGAAGTGTGATTGGCTTCGTTACATCATGTGTCAAATGTGGTTACATGAAGACTGTACTATTTTCGACACTTTTTGTGTAGATTGCGGTCGAAAAAACAGGTCTATTATCAAATAAAACAATGCAAACACTCTTTTACTTTTTTCTTTTCCCTCTCTAATACACTGATGTTACGTTGTTGCTGAAATAACAATTAAAATTCAATCTTTAAAAAATAAGTCGATAATTTTAGTAGAGAACTAAGCAGGCAGACTAATATTGATTTGAACCTACTAGTACGTTTTATTGTACTCATTTAGTTTGTTTTGTTATTACATAGGAATTATAGTCCAGATATGAAAATTTGTTTGAATATTTTTTATTTATTATTTCATTCTGTTCTTATGCCAGGCGCGGCATAACTCCCCCACAAGTGCGGCGTCTCACCCTGAATGTATGGGTGACGCGCCGCAGTGTAATGTTTTAGGAAAAAATTGTTAAAAAATATTAATTATTTTTTTATATTTTTTGTCGCAGTACACATGTTGTATATTTAACATTAAATAGCACAGTATGCTTTCTTTTATTTTATGTGCACCATGGGATTTTATACACAACTTCAAAAAAATATGCGGCATATCTCCCGGAATTACCTTATACTCTCCTGGCGACGATAATTGAACCAAGAGTCAGATCCTGCGATAGCAGGGTTTTCCAAATATTTTGGAATTCTGATGAAAGCAGAGGTGGTTGTTGCAAATGCAACAACTAACAAGACAGCAGCACACTTGAAACCCATGTTCAACGACGATTATGAAATACTCTGAACTGAACAGTGGCGGACTGGCCAGGTTGCCAGCTTGCCTAATGGCAAGTGGGCTCCCTTATTAAGTCAGCATGGAGCCCCAGGATGTGTGCGTAAAAGAGAGAGAAAGAGAAGAACTCTTTTTTTCTAGAAAATATCTTGCGCCTTTTCTGAGCAGAATTGGAAATAGTTTTATGTTAAACCACACAATCTTCTCTGTACAAGGCCGGGAAGCAATAACCACAATATTTTTATTCTTCTAGGGGACCCCCGGCAAGAAGGAGGGATAACCCCTCTGCACAAGGAGGGTGCGACCCTTGGAGGTGGCTAAACAACTTGCTTTTTGTTGTTATTTGTGCATTTTGCTATCGTAAAACTGCCGGATGATGGAATTCGCATATTTTCTACAGTAAAAGAAGAATAAAAAGTCTTCTTCGGTCCGCTAAAACTATAACAAGCGAGGAGGGGGGAGGGATATCACGTAATTTGAGGACCAAACGATACCTTTGAAAATGTTCCATTTTTCTGGGATAAATGATGAAATGATATTAGTGAAATTTTGAAGCTAAAGATCATAAAGACCTTACTAAGAAATTCATTATGAGGCAGCGGTGGCCTAGTGGTAAGGTCTCGCCCGTAAGGTTCGCCAATATCTTCTGAAATACTTATCGCACGAAACACCATTTTTACACCATCTTAAAGAGCAATAAATTATCTTTTTAATGATACTGATTTCATTGCGGTACAATTTTTTCTCTAATTATAATTAACATTTAAAAATTAATTTTAAACGCAATTTGTGACAATGTTTTCTATTGCCATAAAATTAAATTCGAACCAATTTATTATTTCATTAAATCCTTCATGCTCGTGTTTTTGCCACTTATAAAGTTATGATAATAAAATGTTGGTTTCTTTGGACTTTGGTCCAAGGCAGACTTGGGGCCGCAGTGGCCTAGTGGTAAGGTCTCGGCCTCGGGACCAGAGGGTTCGATACCCAATTACATTGAAGAAACGCCGTGTATGTGGGTCTGTTGCACGTTAAATCATACGTAGTAGGTCAAACGCCTTTACGCTGGTGTAGTGCGGAAGTTGGAGGAAGGGAGTGCCTCGTCATCTACCGCGGTGGAAAATTATGAGATCAGTCCTAAAATATCCCTCGCGTTGTTTCAAAGTGGGAGGTTAATATAACTAATCTTAAACTAGAGGAAATTCATTATCTGAAGAGAACTTGGAATTTATTGAAAAGGAATTGGTAGACGATTTGAATGCAGAGTAATTATTGACAGATTTGCACAGTCAACGTGAACTGACTTGCCACTTAATGAAGTGGACAACATGTAATGCGTTTCTGTAATTTTGAGGTGTTAATCTTTGACAACAAGATGTATTCTTTAAAAAAAATGGAACTGGTAAATAGTTTGCACTTATTTTCAGTTTGGTTAAAAAATTCTCAAAGTTACAGTACAGTTCCAAAATTACAGTATGCTGTACAACCTTCAAAATTATTTAATTTTTCATCATAAAATTGTATTTATAGTTGGTATTTCTTAATACCAATAACATGTAAAATACATTGAAGAGCCAGAAAAACTGGTACAAGCGTTTAAATGCAAATAACAGAGATATGCAACACATCAACCTAATGCGAAGCGGTCGGCAGCGCCAATATAAGACAACAGGTATCTGACAAAGCTGTTAGATCAGTTCCTGCTGCTACAATGGCAGGTTATCAAGATTTAAATAACATTGAACGGGGCCTTATAGTCGGCGCACAAGAGATGGGACATAGCATCTCCGATGTAGCGATGAAATTTGGATATTCGCATACAACCATTTCACGAGTGTACCATGAATATCGGGCATCCGGTAAAACATCAAATCTCCGACATCGGCGCGACCAGAAAAAGACCTTGAAAGAACGGGACCGTCGATGACTGACGAGAAACCTTAAACGAATTAGACGTGCAACACTTCCTCAAATTGCTGCAGATTTCAACGCTGGGCATTAAGAAATGTCAGCGTGCGAACTGTTGAACGGACCATCATTGATATGGGCTTTCGGAACCGAAGTCCCACTCGTGTACCGTTGTTGCTTGTACGGCACACAGCTTTACGCCTAGCCTGGGCGCGCCAACGACGTCATTTAACTATTGATGACTGGAAACGAGTTGCCTGGTCTGACGAGTCTCGTTTCCAATTGTATCGGGTGGATGGACAAGTACTGGTATGGAGATAACCTCATGAATCCATGGACCCAACATATCAACAGCGGACTGTTTAATCTGGTAGAGCCTCTGTGGTGGTATGGAGCGTTTGCAGTTGGCTTGATATGGGACCTCTGATACGTCTAGAGACGATTCTGACAGGGACAGGTGTGTAAGCAACCTGTCCTATCACCTACAACCATTTATGTCAATTGTGCATTCCGACGAATTTGGACAATTCCAGCAGGACAGGTGCGACACCTCACACGTCAAGTGTCGCTACCAAGTGGCTCCAGGAACACTCTTCTGACTTTAGACACTTCCATTGTTCGCCTAAATCCCCGGACGTGATCATTATTGAACCTATATGGGTTGCCTTGCAATGCGCTGTTCAGAAGAGATCTCCAACACCTGGCACTCCTATGCGGATTGCTCTGCAGGATTCATGGTGTGAAAAACCTCCAGGATACCTTCAGACATTAGTCGATACCATGGCACGTCGTGTTGCATCACTTCTGTGTGCTCGTGTTGGCTCTAAACGATATTAGACAGGTGTACCAGTTTTTCTGGCTCTTCAGTGTACGTGCATACTGTAATTACTAATATATCTAACAGACTTTTAGATTAGGAATAGATTTTAATAACTTACTAATTTTAATTTATTATATTTGTAATAAATAAAATTAAAAAATATATGTAAGATGGCATGCTAGATGTGATATAGCCCCCTTTACTCATGGCAACCCCTATTTTTAGGCCCACACCGCCACTGACTCTGAAGTCGTCAATGGAGGAAGTAATTGCCAATCAATCGATTGCTAGTTTTATAGGCAGGGAAAAATTAAAATGCACAGACCTTGTTTTTATTTTCCCCCTCTGGAGTCATACAAATTATCCTACGGTTCCATTGTCTCACGAGTGATAAGAACAACCCTATGATAGGTAAATAGAGATAAAAGTATCACAAGTGACAAGATTAGCTTGCACGAGATGCTTTTATCAGCCATTTTACTAGTATTCCTATTTTTGGGAAAGAAATATTGTAATTTTATGAATGTTAATATTACTTAGAACAAAGTAATAAATAATAAAACCGTAGTTATATATTTTATAACGAAAGAATAAAAGAACTCTTTCAATGAAATACTTATGCATTGTTTTATTGAATTCTTTATAATACACGTTTCTGATGGCATAAAATAGTGAAGCAAAAACACGAATCATTGGACATCTATAACTTGCTTTGGTTGTTACTGCACTGAGATAGCAATGCTTTCTCTCTAGAAAATATTTTTAAAAATTTTACCACTTGCATTACACATTAGAGAAAATTATGCAATCGTTTTAAAAGTTTTTATTCGAGACCGCAATCTAGGCAACTTAATATTCTAATATTCATTCAACAATATTCGTGATTCAATAACCAAAGGTATACACATAAACTGACTACATAGTCCAATTACATTGAACCAACTAGGACAAATGGTTATTGGAAATCTCGCACTCCCAAATAATTTCTCCGAGATTTTGATGATTTCTACGTTTTAGACATCCTAGGTAGGAAAAAATATTTTTGAAATTATGTCTATCTGCCTGTGAGCAATATAACTGAAAAACGCATAGAACTGGATCGATGAAATTTGAAATGTATTCATTATGACAAAACTATAGATTTCTATCAAGTGTTGGCCACATCCATCAACAGAAAGTCTGTTTATCTGTATATCCCTGTATATGTGAGCATTATTATTCAAAAACTCAACAAGCTAGATGGATGCCAATCGAAAGCCTTACCTCTCCAGATCACGTGATCCCGGCTGGCACTTTTCTAAAAAGGGGAATGGACCAAAGGTTCTGAGAGATTGGTCTGAAACACATCATTTTGAAATGGATGAAAACGACACTTTACTATTCTTTTCTTTATTTGTTTTTCGCCTAAGTTTCCGCTCTTGGTTCCTTCTCGTATTCTTTCTTGTTATTTAAGTTCCCGGCAGTGTATGAAACCCCGGCATTCTATTGAATACCTAGACATTATACAGAATGCCGAGCGTTTTCAGGCAAAGTATGAAATATGATAATTATTACATACTTTCCCTAGGCATTCTATAGAACGACAAATGCTGTTTAGGCAAAATATGACAAAGGTCATGATAAGGCTATTATTTAAAAGACGTGCATTCCTCAAAAATACAAATGCTATTTTTAAAAAATAATAAAAGAGAGTCATTAAAAAAACTTTTATTCAAAATACGTAAAGATAAATGAAAGTCGTACAAAATAAAATTAACGCCTTTCTTATTAAAGAAAACAAAATGAAATATCAAGCTACTTCTTGGATCAAGAAAAAAATTTATTTTGAATTGCACTTAATTTTATTTCTTATAAAATCGAATGGGCGATGTATTTCATGCTTTGCTCGTTTGACGGCATTCTATAGAATTTAACATTCCATAGGAACAGAAATTTCCACGAGGAAAAGAAATTAGATCTCCAACGAAGAAATTAAACAGAAGTTTGCTTATTTACCACTTACTAGCTACAAAAGTCATATGAAATTCAAACACAGAATCTGACTTCGTTTTAAATTGTTTGACTTTGTTTGGTTGCAAACAGGAATATCCGATTATAAATGGAAACTTTCTTTTAAAATCTCATCATAAAGAAGATGGAAAGATAGTATTATCCAAAAAATACCTCACAATATAGTAGAACCGCTCAAACCCATATTGAAATACAAATTATGCGTCCAATTATATTTGTTTTCTGTATTTTACAATGCACGTTGTTTAATTTGTACGTAAAATACGGTGATCTTAACTATGACGCAGGTGGTGTTAAGGATTGTTCTTGAAATTAGACGGCCACTGTAAGTCATTTAATATTTTATTTCCAATTTAATGTATTACAAAAAGAAATTTTAATACTGAAATTTAAAATCTGACTAAATTGATATTTCCGATTCATACATTTTTAAAATTAATTCTTAAAAATATAGATTATTGTAAATTTATTCAGTCTTCGTTTAGAAGGAAAATAATTGAAGCCAATATTATTTCAGACTCAAGTATCAGTGGGGCCATTAGAAGAAAACACTAAATTAATGATAAATTACAAAATAATAAAAGCAAGTTCCTTTGTAGCCTAATGTCTATGTTGGAAATGAGAGAAAGGATTGCCTAACTGGAAAAGTCATTGAAAAGGAAAAACTGATTTTTATTTTTGTATAATAAAACTATAAATGAAAACAGAATTGTGGGAAAATTTTGGACATAATTGGCAAGCACTGTAGGAATATTCGATCAAAGATAAGTGTGTTAAAAATTTATGAGAAAAACTCATAAAAAAATTTAGGCAAATTTTATTTAAATCGAAATTTTTCAGATCACGTGGTATTTAAAGTCGATCAAAAAATTTTTGACAAGAGTTCCAGGTGTTTCTGCGAAAGAGAAGAAACTGAGAAACTGAGGTGCACACAATTTTCTATAGTGAAAAATGGCAAGATATTACAGATAATTATTAAAAAGAAAACATGGGTTATCATAAAACAAATTTTAAAGATAGCCCATATGCTAAAGGTACGGAATTGATGTAAAAATGTTTTTATTCTACAGATGAACAGTATAAGTTAAAAAATTACAGAAACGTTTTGAATATTTAGTAATACTATTATGAGTCTTCACTGGAACTCAATATAGCAATGAATAACTTGTTCGATATTCAAATATTTCACTATTTGAAAACTATTTTGTAAAATCTATTTGTACTATTAACTTATAAGGGATATATATATATTGCTTTATTTTTCTTAATGTTATGTCGATTTTGCATTTTTCATGGTTATAAATTGCAAATATGTTGGAAACTTACAATTTTATTTTGTTGTGTTAATGTTATTCTTATTTTTACTAGTCTATTATCCTTATTCTTGTTTGATGCCTTAATTCGCACTGTTACTCTATGTTACATACTATGTAGGTCAGACCTGTGATGTGTCTACCAAAGAAACAGGTTTATTTTATTTGTTTAGAGTTTTAATTTGAACTATTAAGCTGGCATTCTTTGCAACAGCTAGTAGCTGAAATTTGTATGCCGACAAAGACAGAGAAAAATACGAAATGGAATCTAGATTAAGACGGAGTTAACATCACGTTTTTATTTATGAAGCGTTGTAGAGAATTAACGATTTTTTTTTTTTTTTACATTTTTTGTTTGGTAAAATGTCTATATGTCTGTCAGATTTCTAGCCCTACGAGACATCTCATTTATTGAGATGATAAAATGATGATAATAACTGTTAAAAAGCATTACAACTCAAGTTGTAAGAATCGCATAATCTTAAGCATATCACAAAAGATACTTTGGTTTGGGTAAATAAGTGCCAACAGCTATTAGAAATCTATTTATTTTTATCTATTTCTCTTGCATTTACAACAATAACGAGTATATTATTGTTTGTTCATTGTTTATTTACACACACTTAAACATTTTCTTTTTATCATTTCACTCGCATTAGAAAAAGGCAATGGAAGCTTTTATCGTAAAAAATATCTGCTGGTAGGCTGTTTTTTTATCAGTTATGAATCGCAGTTTCATTTTAATTTGACGCTAAATAATAAATAACCTTCATACAGAATTTGACCTAAATTCTATGATTGGATCATTTTAACGTGAAAATATGGTGTGAAAACAACAACAACCAACAACAATCAAAAATACCCGAGACTGAAAATCTTAACTCCTAAGTCTTTTAAATAAACTCAAATTGTAAATTTGCCTTCGAGATCAGAAAAGCAATTAACGATCAATTAGTATTTTTTAAACATTTTTATTTGTATAAGCGGTTATTCCTAAAATAACCCATTTGAAGTTAAAAGTAAAATCATTACCGCATTAACTTATAAAAATATTACAAGATTATTCAAAAGAGACACAAGCAGAAAGGCCCCGGAAGCGAAAGCATTCCCTAGATACAAATAACTATCAAAAGAGTTTGAAAATTTCTTAAAAGAAATCAAGTTCTGTAGAAAACAGATTTTCTATAGAATTCCATTTCATATTCCGAGTTACTGAATGTTAGTTTCAGGGTTGCCAGATCAAAAGCAGAATAAGGCTAAACCGTCTTTAAAATAAGGCCAAATTTGGATATTTGATTAAAGCACTCATTTGCCCCTTATTTGCAATATGAAAACGACTATCTTTCACGAAAAGGAATCCCACTAGATTGACATACGTGTATAACAGTCTTTTATTAAACTAAAATTTAAATGAAATTTTTTAAAACATCTACATACACGACTTTGCAAAAAAAAGAAGAAGAAGAAAAGAAAGAAGGAAATTCTGCTCTTGCTGGTGCAGAATGAAATGGTCGAGCAAAATATATCAACTTCTGTAAACAACAATGCTCTATATTATTTTTCAATGTAATTATAATGAATGAAAAGTTCTTTCATACCCATAGTAAATGACAGACAGTAAAAAAGACGTCCATTACTATAAAAAAAGCTTATTTCAGACTCATAATAGGTACTCAGTTTCAGTTTATAATACTCAGTTTCAAGAACGCGATAAAAATATCAAAAATGCACTGCTCTTAGTTTTGATGCAGCTGACACCCAAATCCAATATGCTGCGTCGTTCTACTAGCCCAGTGGTTGGCTAGTTGAATTCGGAATTAATTAGGGGAAATTTGGAAATTGTTTTAATACCTTTAGTTTAGGTCTGGAATGAACATACTAAGTTTTCCCCCTCCTGCTAGGTGAGCTTCAGCCGCTGCGTGCAGATTTGTAGTCAGAAAATAGGACTCTTTTCAATAATCGAACAATATATCAAAAACAACTCAGGCTGTCAGAGACATTGAAATATAATAGTTGTAGAGATTGAAATTCTCAATAAAATGAGTACCAACACTTATATTCAATAAAAATTAAGCTCACAACTGCGCTTCAAAGTTTTGCCTAAATCGCTTATCAAGCGCTTGAAGCGAGAATGGACCAAGTTCACCCTGCCTCCAATTATTATATTACATTTTAACTTTGTTCAGGATGCTTTTATAATTATTTCAAGTCTTTATTTAGTATATTTTTAGGGAAGAAAGAAACCACTGTTATTATGATTTAACAAAGGAAAATATCACACGAAAATTTCAACAATGGCTGAGAGCGTAATGAAAGGCAATGACTTTCATCTTTACCTTTATTATTCGATTACGCGTAATTGAAGTGATATTAAATAGATAAAAAAGTTTTAGATCAATTTCAATTTTTTTAGATATTGAAAGTCAGTCATAATCATTAATGACGGTTTGCTTACTGTCACTTTTCTCCACTTGCAATGTTTGACATTCTTCCTCCAAGTCAACTTCTGAAATTATCTCCACAATCCTGATATCGATTTGAGCCTTTTGGTTAGCTGAGTTTGCAATGATGTTATCATCTTCTGGAGAATTGATACACCCTTGCCCTTTGAAGTGATAGTAAATTGTAGAACATTTAATGCCAGATTTCCTACAGGTGCAAGACAAATTATACCCTTTTGCGCACTTGCATATCATAGAGAGGAAGGCTGGAGGAACTGGTTCCTTGTGGGTGGTGACTGGGAACAATCCATGTTTGGTTTCTTTCCAACCCAAATCTAGGGGCTTTTGTCAAATCCGCCCCAAATTTGAACCTGTAGGTATGTACGGAGAGAGTGTTCACGTGCAGCTTCTGTAATGGGAGGGATAGACGCTAAATTGAAATGATTTTTTACTAGTGATTTTTGAAAAAGTTTAAATCTCAGTTCTTTACTGCTCTTTCCCCCATACAGTGCTATCAAAATTTTCTGTCCTGCTTCATCTATGTCATGCGGGCATGAATTTTCATCACGGAAAATGTTCACAACTTTTTGCAGTTCAATGCTGTTCAGAATATTCATACATTTCTTCTTCTCCTGCCTGTAAAGAGCAGATGTGGTATCGCAACTACTGAACGCATGAAGAAACAAATTATTGTCCCTTATTGTGAGGGGCAATGCTCAAGGTTACTTCAAAATATAAAGCATCCCCTGCCTTACCTTTCCCAGGCTTTAAGAAGAAAATGTTTTCGGAATTAGTGGATGCTGTCATTATAACCAAGATGTCGATATCGTCATCAACAACCACAACAAATTGTGACCTTTTTCCTATTTCCAAAGCACTTTTGATTATTAGATAATCAGCATCTTCCTGAGCTTGCTTCACAACAAAACCTTCTTTTTGAAACTTAACACATAACATGTTTATAAGTCTTTGCTAGTTCTTATCATTTGATAAAAAATTCTCTTGGGACATAGTGGCTGACATTGATTGATCAAACATAACATAACCAGTTATGTGTTTCTTTGATCGTCTGATACGTTCTACTGATTTTTTACTTTTCTTTGCATCTTAAAAGTAACCATAAAATACTACCGAAGCTCCTTCATTGAAGTGCTTTTTGGCGCAGTCAACATATTTTTTCAGGATGAAAGGAAATTATTAACACACGATGCAACAGAAATCTACAATCAACCACATAACATGATGAAGAGAAATGCACGGCAGTCTTAGTAGGAAATAAATCATAAAATACTGACTTGGGGGTCTTGTGCAGTCCTCCTTCATCAAAGAGTGACAATGGAAAAGGAGCCAGCTTAAATTCAAACTATGTCTGTAACTCTCTAACTTTATTAGGACAGAGATTCTTCTGAATATTGTGTCAGGATTCACATGAATTAATTCATCGTGGATTTTCACCTTGGAAGTGAAACCAGGAATAGGCACTACTCGGTTTTCTTCGTTAAAACTAAATTCCGTTTAATTTTTTTCTAGTTCGAAAGCTAAAGATTTAAAAACGGTTCTTTTCAGAGCAAATGTGATAAAGCTATTGTTTTAAAGCTAATACAATGCATGGTTATGCTGTTGTCGGATGTACGATGCATTAGAGACATTTCGGAAGGCAACAAAATTCTTTTCATTTATTTCCGAAAGATCCTGATGTTCGGAAACTTTGGATTCATAGATGCAAAAGAAAATATCTCTTTAATCTCTATTTAAGATCTTAAAGATCTCTTAAAAATTCATATTTTGATTATCAACGCATCCGCTCTCTGTGTTTGTATTTTAACTATCGAGAGATGATGGACACGTGTTTTCCATATGCCCAGATGGTTAAATATTCACTAATCAGCAACAACAGTAACAATGTTCCTTGTACAATGGAACTTGCTTAATTGAAAGAGAACTGGAACTCTCATTCCTTCAGGGTTTTCTTTAAAAGTTGTATATTACTCTTCTCCGTTCGTGGTAATTTCGTTTATGGCACATTTTTATTGAAATATATATACATTTATTTCAAGCGCAGTTTATAATTTTGGAAGATTTATTTTTCAAAATAACCGGTAATTTATTTAAAATGCCGTGCATATACCTGAATGCAGAAGAACTTTGAGTTATTTTGAAGAACTCCCATCGGTTGAGAAATCTGTTGCTTTTAATTAATAAACACGCTCTCAACCATACTGAAACTTTCGTGTGATGTTTCCCTCTGCTAAATCAAAATAACAGTGGTTTTTTTCCCTCAAAATCTACTAAATAAAGCCTTGAAATAATTATAAAAGCAACCTGAACAAATTTAAAATGTATATATAATAATTGGAGGCAGGGTGAACCGATAACTTGGTCCATTCTCGCTTCAAGCGCTTGATAAGCGATTTAGGCAAAACTTTGAAGCGCAGTTGTGAGCTTAATTTTCATTGAATATAAGTGTTGGTACTCATTTTATTCAGAATTTCAATCTCTACAACTATTATATTTCAATGTTTCTGACGGCGTGAGTTGTTTTTGATATATTGTTCGATTATTGAAAATAGTCCTATTTTCTGACTACAAATCTGCACGCAGCGGCTGAAGCTCACCTAGCAGGAGGGGGAAAACTTAGTATGTTCATTCCAGACCTAAACTAAAGGTATTAAAACAATTTCCAAATTTCCCCTAATTAATTCCGAATTCGGCCTTTTTTTACGACCCAACTGGGCTATAGGTATTGTTTTTGAAAACTTTTTTATGTCCCTTAGCTTTGACATTAAAATCTTTGTTAAATTGCTGGATATGGGTATTTCAATACCAAAATTATAGAAATAAATGCCATTTCTTCTTCTTTAAATGATCTGTAAATGTGATGACATCCTTCCATTCCTCTTTCTCTTAACAAAAAGCAGGGATGCCACTTTTCCGCCGAACGGCGGATTTCCGCGTTTTTTGTTTTTTTATAAATCCGCGGAAATCGCGATTTGAAAAATTCCGCTTTTTTTTTTTTTAAAAAAATCAATCCTCGATTTTCGCGGATATTTCTTCTTTCTTTTTCTTCAATCTTTGTGGGTGATACTGCAAAGCAACTTATAAAGTTGGCTCCGAAATCTCAATTGATTGTGATAAAAAATTTTAAGATATGTGTCTTTAAGGCATACATTGGGTGTGCTAAGTGGCTTGTAAAAGAAATGCCTTTTGCCAACCCTTTTTTAAAGGCAGTATCTTCACTGGATCCATGCAATAGAAAGACTTCTGTTGCATTAGAATTGATGAAAGAACTGCCACTCTATGCTTCAAATGTTGTTCAAGATTCAGAAAAAGAAGCATATGATTTGGAAATACATAATTTTCAAAATGATCATTTTAGTGATATTGTAGAAGAATCTGTTGATTTATGGTGGAGAATACCTCAAAATATCCTCTTACTTTCAAGGATGACATTTGCTTTGCTAACCTGCTTCCATGAACCCAAAGTGGAAAGTAGCTTTAGCATAATGAATAATGTGGTTACACCTGGAAGCAATACATTAAATGTTTCAACATTTAATGCTATGCAGTGTATTAAGTATGAGCTGCGCTCACAAAAAAAAAAAAAAAAATCGGCAGTTTGTATGTTTTCCAAACATGACTTTCTCAAAGAAAAAGTTGATCCGAAACTGGTGAGAAATGTAAGAAATTCACGGAATGTTTACTTTGTTAAACTTAAACAAAATAAATCATTAAGAGAAGAGAGAATAAAAGAATTAAATGCCAGTAAAGAAAAAGCTCTGACAAAAAAAAGCTGCAAAAAAGATGTCTGCAGATGCAACTAAAAGGCAAAGGATAAATCATAAGAAAAAACTAACACATTTTAAAGAGACTGCATGAACCAAATTTTAATGGTGGCGAAAATATAAATGAATCCAATAGAAGAAAAGTTGAGGATAAAAGTAAAAGTGAAGCTGTCAAAAACTTTCATTCTGAACTTAATTCTAAAATAAATGTTAAAATTAAAAAAATAATATCCTAACTATCGAAGAGATGTTTCTGCGTGCAAATATTAAAAATAAAAAATAAAAATGTTTTAGTTTTATAGAATTTCTGCATTTGAGTGTAAAAATACAGCATTGTAATAAAATTAATAATATTGTTAGTATTTTTCAAAATTTTTAATTTGTGTGAAGAATGCAGTAATTTAACTTTTTAGTAACTTAAACATTTTAAATTCTGTCCTAGTGTTGGACATTTTTAATTGTAAGAATATATGACTTGGATTGGATTTCTGTTTCTCATATTCATGTACAGCTTTATTGGGTAAAAATATTAATTAAAGATCAAATTTAAATTATATATATATTTGTATGTTGTATGTGCGAGTAAGCCTCATTTTTATGCAGTCGGTTTATTTTTTAAAAAGTTTTTAATTTTATAACATTGATTTTAATTATAACTAAATTTTCATTTTATTATATATTATATTAATTCATGAAATTCATGCATAAATGTTATGAAAAATGGAAATTTTACTTCACAAATTCTTTTACTTGCGTGCGATTCCCAGACTTTAACTTTTTTAAATTCACGCACAATTTCCTCATTTTTGCTTTTTTTTAATTCGCGCGTGATTTCCTCTTTTTTGCTTTTTTGTGAGTGGCATCCCTGAAAAAGAAAGAAAATAATATTTTACACTTTCGTGTGAAGTTTTGGTGAAAGAATTCGACCATGAAAAGAAACGAATAAAAACAAAGAAAGTTATTCTTATATGCTGTGCAGAGACAAACAGAGCCTCCGCTATAGGCATTCGGACTAATACAGTCTGAAGAAAGGTGCAGAAACCTTTCTGATCCTGGAACTACTTCGTTTGACAGCTCACTGCGGGCCATTTGAAAAGTGTCATATCAAAAGTTTATTTAAAAAAATAGTAAAATTATTAAGAATCGTTCTAAAAGTCATAAGTAAAAAGAAGGTCAAAAACGAATTTAAGGCCAAATGAAAATTCCAAAGACCAAGGGCTTTGAAAAAAGGCCAAATTCTGGACATTTGGCCTTAAAAAGGCCAATATGGAAACCCTGGTTAGTATATTCTATGTTTTTTTTGTCACATTATGATTTTCATAACAGAAAGAGTGGTGATTATGGAAGAAAGTGTTATTACAAATTGAGAAATGTTGCTAAGAAATTCAAAAATTTCAGAACTTATTGAAATCTTATTAAAAATTTAAAAACTTTTACAATGAATACATTCATGCATTCTTTGTGTTTCAATGACCTCTTTAGGTGATCATTACTGATCAATCAGAAGAAAAATAGTGTATTTCAAAACGAGATCAATGACACAGACATCATATATTTTTCTATAACAACAAATATATAATATATAAAATATCATATATTTTCTATACAACATATTTTTTCTATAACATTACTCTGATTATACTCTAAACTGCTTTTTATTATTGTTACAAGAGAGTATTAAATCGAGTTTGTTATTTCAGCTGCAATACTACAGCAGCAGCTTTAAATCTATCGCATGAATGTGTTTCCGAAAGTTCATTCCCACTGTGTTCAGTTAGGTTGGCACAATAAAATCTTCGGGTCCTGTTTCAAATAGTCAATAGGCGACATTAGATATTTTGAATTGCAGCCATCCAACGAAATGATTTAAAATTAAAGTTGCATTATCAAATAAACCATTATTTTTGAAAATAAAATAATTTCAGGATTTATAAGAATGATTCCTATAAACCACGTAAAATGTTAAAGAATGAAAGCCGAATGAAATTTTGAATGATTTCAAATGCACCAATACACCTGAAAAGATAAAGACAAACACATAATTTCTTTAATATTCGTCTATGGATTGGATGGACAGTGTACACTAGGGTGGGCCGAAAAACACTTTTTTTCGAAATCGCTATCCTAATAGTGCGGAAAGGGTTCTCTCTGGGTTCAATAAACACGGTATAAAATATTTTTTTTTGATTGGATAATATCTTCTGTCCCCGCATCACACTTGGATTTGGGAAATTTGGGCAAAAAATGGCAATTTTTACTCTGCGTAGGAAATATATTTATTTTTCAATATTGCTATTCTAATACTGCGGAAGAGGGGCCCACTGGGTTTAATAAGAAAGGTGTAAAATATTTTTTCGATCGAATAATAACTTCTGTTCCCGCATCGCAATTGAAATTTTGCAATTTTTGAAGAAAAGTGCACTTTTTTACGTGTTATAGAAATAAATCAAACATGAAAAATAGATGGGTGCAAACACTGTTTTTTACTGTATTGTATTGTACAATTGATTATATTGCCTGAAAATTATTAAATAATCGCTGAGTCACAATATATTAATATAATATTTGTTACGAATATTGTAAACATAAAATGTTATGACATGCCAATACCAAAAATTTACTTACACTTAATCAGCAGGAAGAGGCTTAAAATCAGCCTTATGTTCGAATTCAGGCATAATTGATCGGGAAAAGAATGTGGATTTAAATGAACACGTCTCTATTTTGAAACCCATAAACCTTAGAGGATGCATCTGTCACTAACTTGACACACCGTTCCACTGCCTGTGTGTGGCATAGGAAGTGAACAAGTCCCATTCTGAATTTTTCTTATAACGCACTAAAAAAAAACTAAATACGGCAGTGGATATATCACGGAGGATCGGTAGAGAAGTAATAGTAATTGAACCTAATTACACGGGATTTCCATCCGGTTTTAACAGATGTGCCGTCACAGCCAGTAGCTAGAAGCTGAGTTTGTTTGTTTGTTTGGGGTTTAATGGCGCAAGAGCCATTTTTGGCTAAACTGCACTCTAGAAGCTGAGAAAGATCTCGCAAGATCCCTTCAAAATATCCGATAATAGTCGCGGAAATCTGTTTTACAGTGCCAAATTGGGCTCAAATGAGTATTGTAACGTAAACCCGGTTCTTCAATAAGAGATAAATGTTCATCTTTTGTTTTTTTCGTGTATCTTTTAGTATCTACTCTCTCCTCTATCAATGTAGAATATTTACGACCATCGAAATACAGCCCCTTCAACGGTAATACTTGAGCTTCACTTAAAGCTTGAAACTTTAAGCCTTTTCCCCTCCCAGCTTGGTATTGTCAACCACCAAATCTGAGTTGTTGCTAGTTATGAGACCGACATCGTGAAGAACACTTGAAACAATTGCAGCCACAGCTCGGTCCGATACTCCAAACCTGTCGCCAACCACAGCAGTTGAAGGGAGGCCAAGTAGCATTTGTGATGATTTAGATACAAGCGGAGTTAATTGTTTGTACTTAGGATCAGTAAGAGAGATTAAACGGTTCGATGTCGATTTGTAAGTGTACAGATTTAAATCTACCTCAAATATATATGAAGAATAATCAGTTTATTCATCTTCATATTCTACATACCCTGCGTTAGGAGTTGTTTGTGTATGATTTAAATATAAATTGCGAGCCTGTCTATCAGCATTATCAGCAATATTCTGAAGTCGTTTTGTTTCATTAATGTCAAGCGAGCCGGTGTAAAGAAATCTCGTTGTCCGTTGATCTTTCAGGAAATTACGCTCATTTCGAGGTAATTTTTTAGTACGTTCGCATGTGCAATCTTTAAAAGTAATACATTTATCGACCGCAATGTCAAATAACTTTGCGCATGATTCTTGCCGAAATACTTTGATCTTTGTTTGGAAAGCATTACTGGTATAATCTCTTTTATAAGACTTCTTAAAATTTTTATGTTTTCCATAGTAGGTATGGATAATTTGCAGTACTCGAGAATGGGTCATAATGGGAATGGCAGTGCTTGCTTTTGCTCATACAGACTCAATTTTAGTAGCAATATTTTCCGCAATTCTCGAGAAACTGGGTTTTTTGTTCCCAGATTTGGGTGCAAGATTTAATCCCTCAAAGAAGCAGCAACGTAGCATATATTCGTATGTAGGAAGATTTATTTGAGAGATATCTTCGGGGCTTCAAATATTGGACATTTGAATTTGTTCCGTTTGATGTCATGTCTATTAACAAATCAATCAAACCAAAAGAACGAAGAACCTAATTTAAAAACTCACACACAATTCCAATTTCGTAGCGCGAACTAGTAGCAAAAGGCACAACGAAGTCTTTTCCCAGGCGTGCGCGCACACAGATAAGCCCACCAAATGACTCAGTAACACCACGAGACACGACAATACGGAGAATGAAATTCCCAGAACACTGCGAACAAGTGCGGAGGAATGTGAACCTGCCCCCTCCCCTCCTTTCACTTCCTGTATGAAAAGACAAAAAAAGTGCACTTTTCTTCAAAAATTGCAAACTTTCAATCGCGATGCGGGAACAGAAGTCATTATTCGATCGAAAAAATATTTTACATCTTCTTATTAAACCCAGTGGGCACCTCTTCCGCACTATTACAATAGCAATATTGAAAAATAAATATATTTCCTACGCAGAGTAAAAATTGCCATTTTTTACCCAAATTTCCAAATTCCAAGTGCGATGCGGGGGCAGAAGATATTATCTAATCAAAAAATATTTTATATCGTGTTTATTGAACCCAAAGAGAACCCTTTCCGCACTATTAGAATAGCGATTTCGAAAAAAAGTGTTTCTCGTCCCACCCTAGTGTACACCCGCCCAAGAGCATCGCTGGATCTTATTTCTGCTTGTTCTAGTACAACCTGCCCTTGTTTCTGACGTTGCCATGTCTTGTTTCTATTGTTCCAAGTGTAGTACTTGGGTACTTCATTGTGCAACAGGGTGCGTGCAAACTCATCTTGGGTGCAAACAGAGCCGTACCGAGGTGATACTGCGCCCTTGGCGAAACTGACAAAGCTGCGGCGCCCCCCCCCCCCCTTACGTTACAAATTATGATTAATTTTTCATCCCTTCTATAAAACCCCTACCCGGAAAAAACTACATTTCGGAAAATATTTTTATACACAAATTTAGCGAATTTTATGATTTATTAAATAGATATAATAAAAATTACGTATTCTTAAAAAATACTTTAATGAACTATATTCATGAAAATTACTGTACACAACAAAATAAATGTATCATCAAATAAATTACAAATTGCACATATTTTCTAAAAGAGAGAAAATAAAACAAAATCTATATCTTATTGCTTATTGCAGCTATTGAACATTGGCTTTTATGTGATGCATAATAAAGAAGAGAATTTATTTGCTTCGCACAATTACTGATTAGAAATACAAGAAATTAGAGCTGAAATTAAGAGTTGAGTATATATGAGCTGAATTCAAATTCTATTAATACCAAATGACTTTTTCTAGACCAGAGGTTCCCAACCAGTGGAACGCGAGGGACAAGTTAGGGGTACTCAAAAGTGATTTTGGTAATGACGGAAAACACAAAATATAAGAATATTCTAGAATTTCGTCTTATCAGGTTCGTTTGAAAAATGAAAATCTTACGAGTTCGAAAGCCTATTTACGGAATAAGAAAAAGGAGAAAGTAGATTAATATCTAGTAACTGAGTGATTGTTAGTTTTTGTCATATATATTATTATGAAATTATTACAGTGCTATTTTCATTTGTTTTGACATTGAAGAATTACTCTTTTGAGAAATGGAATAAAATGTCAATAAAAAAATCATAAATTTTATTAAGTTCATAAGAGTCGTTTGATTCTTAAGCTAACCTAAGTCCTTTTTGGGAAGAGGTAGTTGGGTACGGGGGTTGACAGTAGGATAATAAAAGTTCATTTTCATTTTTTTTCTTAGTCAATATGTCGAAAAAACCCTGGATTATAATAATTTCGAAATTCAAATGATATACTAAGAATCTGTAATTCGATAGCAAAAGGTAAAACAAAATGCATGTGTCAATTATCTCACCATAATTGAAGTGAGAAAATATTATCATTAGTGGCGAAAAAGAAAATATTTCGCTGTATAAAACTTACCAAATGAAATAAAAATCACTTTATTTAATGAGCTTGAGTTGAAAAATATATTTCAAAAGTATATAAGGAAAAACTGCAGGTAAGTGAAAATTTCTTTTGGTAATAATCTTTACAATGGTTAAAGACTATGTGATTAAATATCACCAAAAGACATCATCCCGCCCTGCCTTGGCCCACGGGTCTACATTAAATGACCGGCCGCCACGACTTTATTGGGCACTGTGGTCCCCGCATAACATCCCCCATTACAAGCGGCTCATGGGACGACCCCCCATTTTACCGGGGTACGACCCATCGTCGGAGGTGGACCCTAAGAGCCACACCACCATTACTGCATCCACCAAGGGAGCGAGAACATACTTACTTATCCGTCAGCTTCTCATCCGTGAACTTTGCCATGCTGGGATTATGTGATTAAATAGTATGCGATTATATAAAATAAGGAAATTAGTGATAATGGGATAAATTAAGGAAATTAGTTTGTCATTTTAAAATTGAAAAGTATTGTTGCAAATCATACAGTTTTTAAATTTCTTTAAATTAGAGGAAAAAAACATACAGTTATTAAATTGGCATAATTAAAAATATATTTTTTTGAATTTTAAAATGACGTAAAAAGTCATTCTTTGAGATCATATTTTTGAAAAATACGGCGAAAAAACTGCAAAATCTTGACTACTTTTTTATTAACTGAAATTTTAATTATCTTTTGAGTTTTGAAAAGTTGATAGTGATTCTACTCTTGTTTTGAAGAGCATATAGGCCAAATTTCATCAATATCAAGATAAAACGTCGATTTTTTAAAAAGACAAATAACATTCATCTTTATATACATTATTGTAAATTAAAATTTTATGGTTAAATCAGTTACAATTATCATGAGAAATAAAATCAAGATCATGAATTTGGTGTAGAATAGTTGCATTAGATTTTTTATGCAATAAACTCTAACACGAAATACTATAATGTTAATTTTATATTTTGCTTGTAATTATGCTTTGGTATGTATTTTTTTACTACTAATAAAAGCGATGTATGCATAGGTGACTGTCTGTTGGCGTTCTACAAGACAGACAGTTGAGCCTAGAGTTGCCAAATTTGGTAGAAACCTACTTATGAAGGGTGGCAAAGTACACCTCAGTGAGTTTTTTAAAACTTTAATTAATTAAAACTTAAGAAAGAATTGGAGGGTTAAGCGATAATATTATCATTTAAAAATAATTTCTACACAGTCTTACATTTCAAAAAAAAATTATCTTCCAAATGATAATAGTCTATTTGTCGTGTAATTTTTTCTTAAGCTTTCTAAGCTTTTTTTAAAACAAATATTTTTATGTATTATTTACAACAATGCTGGATTGAAAGTCAAACCAACTTCACTGTTTCATCAAATCTCATCATCATTAATTTAATATTTCTCTTAATGTTTAATTTAATGTTTCTCTTTTGTTAAAAAACGTGATATAAAAATTTATTTTGATTATTACAATATAAAGACTTCTTTTGCTGTATTAAAATGCTGTCATTGTAGTTGCTTTTCCAGTTTTTTTAGTCTAATTTTTTGTTAATTCTTTGCTACTTGAAATAAATTTACTCTTTTAATAGATTTACTATATTATTTCGATAGATTTACTTTTTAGCTATGATCTAAAAGTCATTTTTTTCACTTAGGGCAGATAATCTTCAATGGAAACCATACCATCTATTTATTTGTATTAATTAGGTAAAACATTCAAGTTATAGTCAGATAAATAAAGTGTAATAAATGTAATTTAAATCTGAATTATGTATGATCGATATAAAAATTAATTTTCATTGAATTTAATAATAGTAAAGAGCCATTCTGCCTAAGATTTTTTTAACAATTGAATGCAAAATCAAACTCATTAATTTTATTAGATGTAAAACATATTGCCTTAAAATTTAGTTCAAATTAGCTTGCGAAAAATTAGATAAGGTGATATTTTTAAAATTCGTTGGCATAAATAATATATTAAAATTGGTTGGCATAAATAATATAATTAATAAAATGGGCGAATTAGCTGGCAGTTGGAAGTGGCAAGTTTTTAATACAACAAAAGCAATTTAAATATACAGAAATTATTCGAGCTCACCTCTTTAAAACTAATTTATCTCCTTAGAAAAGAATGAAAATGTCCAAGTATTTCTTTATGCGCCCACTCTCTGATGGAATAAAAACAGAAATGCAACATTTCCTTCGTATTATTTGCCACTAAAGAAACAACAAAGGACCACTCGACCAATAAGGACGAGGCCCCTTTATCCTTCCTACAGTATAGTAAACAAGATAAAATAAGACCTCCTCACCCTGAAACACAAAACTCTAAGAAAAAGAGCATCCAAAAGAGCCCTTTTCCTTTGCGCTTTTAATATTCAAATTACGTGAATTTTTTGCAGTAATTCTTAAGGCAGGAAAGTTCCCTTGTCCATCTATTTTACAACTGTAATGCGAAAAAAGAAGAAAAAGCATGTTGTTTTGCCATCTCTAGGCAAGAACCACACAAATGGTCAAAGAAAGACACTTTTCGTCTTGCTGGAAGGACCCTTTTTTTCCTGCGGCAGCAAGAAACTCAAAGTTCCAAGAAAAGGCGCAGCTGACAACTTGATTACTGGACAAAACAACTAGCGAATCCCATAATGTTTAGTGAGTCACTGAAGACTTATTCTGAAATTCTTTTTTATTTGCACAGCAGATCGAAGTTTTAAAATTATCAAAATTATCATTATTTGCGCCCCCGTTCTGCCTGCGCCATTGGCGGGGGCCAATCTCGCCACCCCGTCGGTACGGCCCTGGGTGCAAAGTCTGAAGAAAAATGTAAGTGTTCTTTCGTGAGGTGCTTGGGAACGATAAGCAGCATTTTCTGTCGTGAAGTAGACTCTCGGACCATTTTCAAGGTAGACGCTTAGATGAATCACGGAATCACGGTGGGGTGTCGCTCGTGAATCGGGAAATTGAGTATTCTCCAAACTGCTTCGTTGATGTATCTACCCATTTGAAACTGGTGGATTTCATTTAGATCATTTTCTCCACTGGTGAGTTCAAACACAGCCATGTCGGATCCTACTTACAGACTTACTTGATAGACTTCACAGAATTGCAATACTCTATGTTGATATGCGCATTGAAAATTTTTGTTAACAAAAGGCAGTACTGTACAATCCAAGTATTGTCCACAGACACTTCTAGTCCTCGAAAATATGATGTTTGCAGTAAATCCCACATCTTGTGAAGATCTACGACGATATAGTGGATATCCGTCCTTTCCCGTTCGTGTTTCTTTCAAAAAATGGCGTGGGCATCGCTTTGTTTAAATTCCACCCTTCATACATGGACAAAGTGGATTTATGCTTTCGCATGGGCCGTGCGCCATCTTATTTGTTACAATGCAAAAAAAGATCTGGGTCCGCTTGTGGATTAGAGATTTCTGCACTACTAAAGTCATCCACTCTGTGAACGTGTAATGCGTCTTTGAGACAAATGAGAATGTGGGCATGAGAAAGTTGTCACTTCTGCCACCCTATCGTATACGTATGACGCTTAACTTCTCCAAAAATCTTGCCTTTGTGATAAGATTCATGAGGGTTTTTTGCTTTTGATGAAAGACTCTTGCCAACAAATCATGACGATCTTGTGGTTTTTGCCCAACAAATAGTTCTTGCTTCCACGTTTTAGACCTCCCTGAGTCCGAAAAACACAATTTTGGAATCATGTCTGTCTGTCTGTGAACACGATAACTCGAAAACTATTAGAGCTACAGGGATGAAATTTAGTATGTGGTCTTTAAACATAAGTTTTAGGTTTCTGTCAAATTTTGGACAAAATCCGTCCACGGGAAGTCTGTCTGTCCGCGGTCATGTGAACACTATAACTGAAAAACTTGAATAGCTAGATGAATAAAATTTGGTACACAGTTTTATCATCATGAATGTAGGTCCGTATAAAATTTTGGGCCAAATCCGTCAAAGGGTTGACTGTCTGTCGGTCTGTATAATCGCGTACTTGTAAAAATTACATCTCCTAAACCCTTTGGCTTAGATAAATAAAAATTGGTATGACGTTTGCTAATATTAATTATAGGTCTGTGCCCAAATTTCGTTTGAATCGGTAACGAAAAAGGCGTTCAAATTGCATAATTAATTTTTCTAATCCGATTCTCCATACGCATGCGTACTGGTATAAAAGTTTGGGCCAAATTCGTCAACGGGTTGACTGTCTGTCGGTCTGTATAATTTTACTTTTGAAACAAATTCGTTATCTCCACGCGCATGCGTACTGGACGCAATCTTCTGTGCATGATATTCAGTGGCTCCTGCTTGGCGCTTTTTTTTGCCCTTTTCGCTCCTTTTCTCCCTTTTGACGAATTCTGATCCTGCTCGGATTATTTTATTTCCTTTTGTTTTCTCGTTTCAACGTGTGCTGGAGAAACTTGTTGCGTTCTGGGAATAGGGCAGATTCGAAATTTTTATCGGAGCGAGTTTGCGGGGAACTGACTTAATTTCGCTTATTTTTTTAAATCTCCACTGCGTTAAGGGTTTTAGCTTATTTTTTTCCCCTACATGTGTTAGGAGTGTGCGAGAAAGTTTAGGGGAGATCACTCCCGCTGGTTTTAATTCAGTAAATTAAATTACGTTAGACCTTCAAAAGAAACGTTATGAAAACGATAATTGTTTGCTTCATCTAATGATGCATCGATTGTTTTTGTATGATCATTATTTCTCATGGATCAGCCAAAAACGTGCGAAAAATCACCCAAAACGATACAAAACATTAACTAAAATTTTTTAGATTAAATTTTAAAATTCTGGCTTCGAGATGCATTGAGTCACCATTACGATTACGTGTGTGCCAAATTTCAAGGCTGTAAGTGCAATATTTTTAGTCTGAAAATCGTGCACACGCACGCACACACACACACACATATTACCTTCTATAAGTAAAGATTAATATATACGTAATATCTCAGAAAGCGTGGGTTACAGATTCCACCAGTATTAACAGCTACTAGACTGTTACATTATGCATTAATTTTACAATCGTTCCAGTTTGATATTGTATTTCGTAAAACTGCTGACCATGGAAATGTAGAAAGTTTAATTTTTACTTGATATTATCTTGTCATGGCAAATTTGACGCATTGATGTTGTAGCGAAACTGCTACAAATTAGCCAGGCAGAATCGCCACCATCGCTTGCAAAACAAGATAGCCACAAGTTTGTCACGGCAAAAATAGACAACTAGAGCCACCCCTCCTGGCAGTGCAAGTTTGCTATGAATTTGTCATGACAAGTTCACAGCACAATTGCAAAACTTTGCAACAAAACAAGTTTGCTGCAAAGATGATAGCACTAAAACAGAGAAAGATCTTTCTCTATTTTAAAAAGCATCCGATTTTTAATAGCATCTCCTAGACCGTCCTTCTTTTTATTAATTCAATAAATCAATGATAATTTGTAAAAAAACTAGCTTTTTTATAAAAAAAAATTTTGAAACATTTTCCATCTTTTTACTAAATATAACACTAGCACTTTAAAGAAAACTATATCGCTTTTTTCTTAATGTCGAAATTTTAACGTTTATAAACAAAATTAAACCGAAAAAACAGTCAATGTTTGTTGAAAAATAATAACTTATACATTTTGTTCCATTTTAAAGTAATTACTTTTGAACTCTAATTTCATAATTTATTCTACTAGCAGAACGTAGTTATTAACGAAAATCGCTCTCTCTTTGACTTCAACTCATATTCTCAACTCAAAAAATTAATGAAATCAAGAAAATAATTAAAAATAAATCGTGTACGAATCGAACGATGTATTAGAGAAATCTGTCTTCCCCTCTCAGAGTTTAACTGGCCGAATGGTTAGCGCGTCTGCTTCAGAACCTGTAGATCGCGAGTTCTATCCCGGGTTGTGTTCGTACTCTGTTTTTGCTATAATTTGCAATGTGTTTGCAATGCAAGCTTGCTGCAAGTTCGTCCCATGGTGACTTCTAAGCTTGCGTTAACTTGCTGCAAACTTGTTTCACACTTGCACTCTTGTCGTGTCAAACTTGCTGCAACCTTGCAGATTTGCAGTGCAAGTCTGCTGCAAACTAAAATTGCTATCTGGGAAGGAACTAAATTTACTATTTTAACTGATCACAAGCTAATCACTTATGCTTTTTCACAAACAAACTGAGAAACTGTCCCCACGTCAAATAAATCATCTGAATTTCATTGCTCAGTTTACTGTGGATATTAAACATATTAGTGGAAAAGACAACGTGGTAGCCGATGCTCTTTCTCGCATCGAAAGTATTTCCACTTGGAAAATCCTGAACAGGTTACCGACGCAGAGAATCTTCCATCACCTCCTAAGTACAGGGAGGATCAACCAAAACCAGTTTGGATTCACTCCTGGACGAAGTGCACCAGAGGCCATCATCCAACTCAAGAACTGGATTTCCATGGCGAGAGATCAAGGAAAACACAGTGTGATCATATCCTTAGATGTCCAAAGCGCCTTCATTCGGGTCTGGTGGCCTCTGGTTCTGCACAACCTGAAAAGGATGGACTGTCCAAAGAACCTCTTTGGTCTAACAGCCAGCTTTTTGGACAATAGATCAATATCGCTCCAATACGGAGAGAACAGCATTTCGAAGAACTACACAATTGGCTGCCCGCAGGGCTCAAACTCCGGGCCCCTTCTGTGGCTCTTGGTCATCAACGATGCCCTGGAGATAGACTTCCCAACAGACGTCAGGCTATTGGCCTATGCAGACGACCTGTATCTTTTTGTCGTAGCAACAGGGAAGCATACGATCAAGTCCAGAGCCACAGAAGCACTAGAAATGCTCAATAATTGGAGCCATAAAGCAAGGGTCCAGTTTGCACACGAGAAAA
The DNA here is from genome assembly GCA_013235015.1 of Araneus ventricosus. Taxonomy (NCBI): domain Eukaryota; kingdom Metazoa; phylum Arthropoda; class Arachnida; order Araneae; family Araneidae; genus Araneus; species Araneus ventricosus. The sequence continues at coordinate 9,845 of BGPR01005624.1, read as the reverse complement.
CACAGCTCATTCCATTCGGGAAGAAAGGCCGGCAAAAACATCCTCTCTACTGCTCCTTCGCCGGTAGGTCTATTAAGTTAGCGAGACAAATGAAAATACTAGGTGTTGTCTTGGACGATGGACTAAATGGGAAAGCACATCTCAACTTAATCGGAGATAAGATCCTGAAGATACTTAATAGACTTACCGTAGCAAAATCCAATACGGGACTCTCGGGTAGAGTCCTCAAAGCGCTCTACAAGAGTGCCCTTGAGAGAATACTAGTGTATGCCGCACCGGCCAGGTGGACAGGCACTGTCAAGCAGATCGACAAAATAAATAGCATTCAACGACAAGTCCTTCTCGCCATTACGGGAGCATTCCTTACAACATCAACGGCGGCGCTACAGGTCATCAGTGGCGTCGAACCGGCCGATCTCGTGTGTGAACTGGAATCCGCAGTCTACATGCTGAAACACGCCTTCACAAACGTGCAATTCTTGGGAGTCGACCTTGACGGACAGACCATGGAGAAATATGTTCCCACCTGAACTCACCCAAGCTCCATAGGCCCAGTGCAATGGGACACAAACCATCCAGACTATGCCCTCGCAGTGTTCACGGACGGCTCCAAAATTAATGGCCACGTTGGAGCAGGCTTTTGCATTTACGACCCGACTTTCTCTGGAGACTTTCAGTACCGGCTGGACGACCATTGCTCCGTTTTCCAGGCCGAGCTCATGGCTCTGAAACAAGCTCTACTGTGGAAAAGACACAATAAGAAGAATGTCCACTGTCATATATTCACGGACAGCATGAGCTCGCTGAAAGCTCTGCAGAGATTCCAGCCAAAGAACAACCTAGTCGAGGAGGTCCGTCAACTACTGGACGCAACAGTTTCCTTGCACTGGGTGAAGGACCATATTGGAATAGAAGGGAACGAGGCCGCTGACAAAGCAGCGAAATCCGCGAGTGAGAAGCCCTCAATTGACATGCATCTGGAGATCCCGCAACGGACAATGAAAACCAGACTCAAACGGCTTCTCATGGAGGAGTGGCAAAGACGCTGGCATAATGGAGAGAAAGGCAGATTCACGTTTAATATATTTCCGGACGTCAAAACCTCCAGGTGTCTGGACAACCGCTACGTAGCACAGGCAACCACCAACCATGGCCCCACTCCGTATTACTTCAAGAAATTCAACCTGAAAGACTGCAACTGCAGATGCGGGGATGACTCAGAGGATGGGGTCCTCCATTACATCCTAAGCTGCCCTCTTCTCGGCCACTTGCGGAACTCCATCAGGCCAGGCGACTCCATGGTCCAACTACTTCAGAACAAAAGATCAGTTCTCGAGATCAAAGCCATACTGCATGCGCTCTACCACCAGCAATCGGACATAATAGAGCTGAACCCGACCACGGTAGACTGAACAGTGCTAGCCAAACCAATGGCCACATGTTTGTGAACATGGCCCACGCTAGAAAAAGAGACAGAAACCTTGAAACTCTCTTAGGGTCACACGAACATTCCTAGCTTCCCTCCTGGCCAGGCTAGCCCAGGACCCTCTCACTGTGAATATCATTTTCATCTCCTATCTCATCAGTGCCAGTGTATCCAATTGAGAACTCTAAATGGCAACAAGCTACTTTCTCCATATATTGTAGATAACCCCAAACAGTATCATCATGTAATCATAAATTTTGTTCAATCATTGCAACCTTTGACTGTATTACTCAAGATCTCCATGTTCACTGCCTCAGAACCTTATGTAAGGGCTAGGCCATGTCCAATAATGTACCACCTTTTCTAGCACAATAAAGTAGAGTGCCGGCGGATCTGATACCCTACAGTCAAGGTGAGTGGCTTTAGTTCTATCGGTTGGTTGAGGTTTTGCGGCTTATGTCTTCCAGACCACTGCATCACCCTCCTTCTCATTTTTGGCATCTCATTGTTTATCTTTTTTTCTCTCCAGCAGCGCTAGACAGCTAAGCACCCAGCACTGTTTTCAAAATTGAGCTCTCTGACTCTGGTCAGGACGCTCGTTCAAAATTCTAAATTATTCTACTAAATGAGCTCATGCCGGTGCAACGCCACTGATGGCACACACCAAAGTCCCATCAGTTTACCCACTGGCTTACAAAGATATTGCTCGTAGTCAATAAGACGACGTGGAGCTTGATCTTTTACTTAAACAGCCTATAAGCCTGACTCTGCAAAAATTACAAGTCCCAAATACGGATGTGATGCTATATTGTGACATTTCCACGCAGGTCATCCGTCCCTACATTCCAAAAACGCATAGATATCAAGTGTTTCGTAACCTACATGATCTTGCTCACCCTGGTGTGCGGGCCACAGTTAGGCTCATATGTAGCCGTTTTGTTTGGCTTAAGATGAAGAAAGACATTGTTAATTTTACAAGATCTTGCATTGCTTGCCAGGGATCGAAAATCGTTCGCCATGTGCACCAACATCTCGCGGAGTTCAAAGTGCCAAACCAGCGATTTGGCCATATCAATATTGATATTATAGGTCCTCTTCCTTCATCGCAAGGATTCACCTATTGCCTTACAGCCATTGAAGGGTTCTCCAGGTGGCCTGAAGCTATGCCACTTGCTGACATCCGAGCAGAAACAGTTGCTCAAGCTCTATATAGTGGTTGGATTTCCCGATGCGGAGTTCCTCAGCGGATCTCCACAGACAGAGGTTCACAATTTACGAGTGATGTATTTCACTCTCTGGCGAAAACCTTCGGAATATGTCTCTCACACACAACTGCCTACCATCCTCAGCCAAATGGCGCAATTGAGAGATGGCACAGAACCTTGAAAGCAGCCACTATGTGCCATACATCCGTTCATTGGGTGCCTGCTGTTCTGCTTGTTCTTCTCATCGTCTTCAAAGAAGATCTCCAGTGCTCCCCTGCTGAAATGGTGTGTGGCGAAATTCTTTGCCTACCCAGTCAATTTTTCGTCCAACAGCAACCACAGGCTGCAGATAATGGTTTCATAAAGAAACTAAAAACCCATATTCAGCAGTTTCGAGCAACTCCAACATCTAATCATTCTGAAAAACCTACTTTTGTATATAGAGATCTCAGTGTGTGTTCCCATGTCTTTCTGCGTGTGGACACTGTTCAACCTTCCTTATCGCAACCTTATATAGGACTTTATAAAGTCCTGTCACGAACGAATAAAAATTTCATCATCCTCAAGGATAACCAAAAAAGTGACTATTGACAGACTTAAACCAGCTCATCTTTTGTTGGACAGTGTTAACTCTTCTGAAAGTAAACTTGACTCTCCTGGAGTAGACACATCATCTCCCACTCCTTCAGCAAAGGAGCCTGAAAAATCAGCTATGTCTTTGCCTCAAAAATCACCTATACTTACACGCACTGGTCGGTGAGTTCATTTCCCGGCTAAGTATCAAGATTTTGTGTCTTAAAAATTATAGATCCAATTATTTTTTCCCAGGAAGGGGGATGGTGTGGCGGCTCTAGCGTCAAGCCACTCATTTATTATTGAAATGAAAAATGTACCTTTTGTATCTGGCAACATTGTTATCATTCCAGATTGTATCAGCGCGATGCGATGTTGTTCGCATAAGCTTTCGTCATGTAAATAAGTGGTGTAAATAATGTAAATTAAATGTATATAATTTAAATCATCTTTTTATTGCAACCACACTTCCGGCACCCTATCTTAAGGCCAAAGTACTCACTGTCAAAAAAAATGTAATTGTAAGTGAAGTTGTGTGTATCGTGTTAACTGTGGTTTTAACTGTGTATTGTATATATTATTCCTGTTGTATAGTTGATGTACTTGTGTTGTTGATGTGTCTTCTCGTATCATGAAATAAACTAAAATTGAATGGAACTGATTATGCTTCTTGCTTGGTAGTGTTCTGAAGAGCATTCAGCATATACCAGCAATGACCAGTGGCGGATTTTGACGATATGAGACCCGTGAGGCGCAAAATTATTTTGAGGCCCCCTCCTAAAAAAACTCTATTCATGATAGAAATGTGTAACTTAAAATAACTTACTTATGCTTTTAATTCTAAGTCTATCTTTATCTTCGTCATTCAGTTTAAAGCTAATTCTTGTATTGTTATTTATCTGATGTCTAACATTTATTTTACCTCATTCTTACAAAGAATATACACTATCTGATCAAAAGTATCCGGACACTTTCGGATTTTCACATTTTTTATAATTTCTCCGGAAAGGCTAAACCGACTGTCCTTGAACTTCTACCATTTCAAGAATGGACTCTAACTCACATTTAACAGTGAAAATTCGGTCACGAGGGCAATTAGGGGAGGCACCAAAAAAGGATGAAGGCGAAAATGGAGTTTGACCCATCCTGTTTCACAGAAAGCTGATAATGTGATGCAACTTTCATCAATGATTATGTTTAGTGTGCATAATGTTTACATGCATTTTCGTAAACACAGCACAAATATTCGGGAAGATATAAACGTTTTCTTAAAAAATTCCAAATTTCCCCGCTTGTTTTTTGTTTATAATATGCAGAATTTTCCACCAAATTATACGAAATTTACAGAATTAGTAACAATATGTTAGAGAAGCATTGTGTAAAAATTTGGAATAAATGCTTTTAATATTAGAGTAAATATTAGTATTTGCAGTAAATAGTTTTTTACTGCACATGTGCGAGACATAGCGTAAATTTTCTTCCAAAACTTCAAAGCCCGATATATAGGGCAACTTATATGAAAATTCCAGTTTAATACAGTTAAAATTCAGAAAGATATCTGCATTGCAGGGGTGTGAATTTAACTTACACTCTAAGAGAAGCTAAACGATGAGGGTTTTTCCACAAATGATACTTTAAAAAAATTTTGAATCTTCCAATAGTTATCGACGAACCATAACTAAGTAATGTATTTATTAAGTGACTTATTATTTCCACCAATGTTTCGTTCGGCTGTTTTCGTTCACTCATTAATTTTTTGAAAGCAAAGAGGAAGAAACTTTTCAGTGAGGAGAGAATTATACTAGAAACAAGACTGCAACGTCGTAAATTCGCCGTCGGCATAGAACTGCGATGTTTCTAGCATAGATTTTGAGGCCCCCTAGCGTCTCGCGGGACGAGGCGGCCGCCTCTAACGCCTGTGCGGAAATCCGCCACTGGCAATGACATGTTGTCAGGAAGATTTACGATGAAATTGGATTTCTATCGAATGTAATCCACGTTCTTAAATCACGTGCATGATGGATGCGTTCAGACCACCTGCTCCTTTGAAGTTCTCCATTGGAAATGTGAAAGAAAAGTGGAGAAAATGGAGACAGGAACTGGAAAATTATCTTCTCGCCACGGAAAAAGATGAACGTGCGGATAAAATAAAAATCGCGATCCTTCTAAATCTACTTGGAAGAGAAGGACTAGAAATATTCAACACATTCAAATTTGAGCCTCCTGAAAGTCAAACAAATTATTCTGAGGTTTTAAAGAAATTTGAAGAATACTGTTCACCACGGCAGAATGTCGTATATGAACGCTATAAATTCTTTTCGTGCGTCCAGCAAGAGGGCCAGGCTATTGAATGCTACGTAACACAGCTGAAGACGTTAGCGTCAATATGTGAATTTGAGGAGCACGAAAATGGACGGATTCGCGACCGCATCGTCCTAGGAATTAGGGACAGTGGATTAAAAGAACGTCTTCTTCGTGAATCTGGTCTGGGACTTGAAAAGGCTATTGAAATAGTCCGTGCAGCTGAAACGAGTTGAGAACAGCTCCGCAGCATGAAAGAAGAAACAGCAGCGACAGTAAACAGTGTCAAGAGAAATAGAAGGCAGAATCAACCGAAACAGTCGTCACAAGAGTACGAGTGCAAAAAGTGTGGGCGGAAGCACAAGCCTCGCGAGTGTCCAGCATATGGAAAGGTGTGTACTAAATGTAATAAGAAAAACCATTTTGCTGTTAAATGTTTCCAGAACTCAAAGAACATTCATGAAATGAAAGTTCCAGAGAATGAACTGGAAATTTACATCGATTCTGTTACCGAAAAAGTACAGGAAAATGAACTAAATAGTGACTCTATGAATAAGAATGTTGAAATAGTAAGTGAAACATGGTATAAAAGTGTTACATTAAATATAAATGATAAGTATTTTGAAGTTGATCTTAAACTTGATACTGGCGCTAAAGTAAATATTTTACCATTGTATGTTTTGAATATTGTTAAGGTTAAACCAAAGCTTAGTGAAACTAATCTATCTTTAACTGCATATGGTAATTTTAAATTGAAGCCAGAAGGTACTATCATAATTAATTGCTCTACTAGTAAACTCAAAAATATTCCTTTGCAGTTCTATGTTGTAAATGTTAAATCCAAACCAATATTAGGGTTAAAAGGTTGTTTGGAGTTAAAATTGATAGAAAGAATTGATGCTATAGAATGTAGTAAAATAAGTAAAAATGAGTTAATTAAGCAATATAAAGATGTATTTACAGGGACAGGTGAATTTCCAGATGAACCATATCACATTACTTTGAAGGTTAATGCAATACCTGTAATTCACCCACCAAGGCGAGTTCCTCAGGCTTTACAGACTAAATTAAAAGAAACTTTAGATAAATTAGAAAAAGAAAAAATTGTGTCAAAAGTAAATAAACCTACTGATTGGGTACAAAGTTTGGTTATTGTAGAAAAACCAAATGGAAATCTGAGATTATGTTTAGAACCTAGGGACCTAAATAAAGAAATTAAGAGGGAACATTATCAAATTCCTTCTGCAGATGATCTTATTAGTAGATTAGAAGGTAAAAAAATATTTTCTGTTGTAGATTTAAAAGATGGTTTTTGGCATGTTCCACTAGATGAAGTTAGCTCTGAAATTTGCACATTTAATACACCGTTTGGAAGTTACAAATTCAATAAAATGCCATTTGGTATAGCATCTCCATTGAAATTTTTCAGAAAAGAAATCAAAAGCTTTTTGGAGATATTGAGGGTGTAGAGATCTATTTAGATGACATTATTGTTGCAGGAAATGATGAAGCCTCGCATGATGCAATCATGTCGAAGGTTCTCGAAAGAGCTAGATCTGTAAATATAAAGTTTAATCCAGATAAACTACAATACAGGGTATCAGAAGTTAAGTATGTTGGTCAAATTATATCTAAATCAAGAATAAAACCTGATCCAGATCATATAAAGGCAATTGTTGAGATGCCAACACCAAAATCAAAAACTGAAGTTAGGAGATTGTTAGGCATGATAAATTTTCTTTCAAAATTCATACCCAATGTATCTAAAGTTACTGCTCCATTAAGAGAAATCATTCATGAAAATGTAGAATTTAATTGGGGAAAGGAACAAGAAATGTCATTTGAAAACATTAAAGAATTGTTAACTAAAACTCCAATTTTAAAAGTTTTTAGTGCTAATGATGAAATAGTGATACAATCCCAGATAGCACGTAAGTTTGCAGCAAGTTTGATTTTGACTTGTCATGGCAAAATTTGACGCGTCAAACTTGAAACGAACTTGTAGCAAGTTCGCTGTGACAACTAGCGCCACCCTCGCTTGCAAAACAAACTTGCAGCAAGTATGCAAAACAAGCTTCCTGCAAAGACAGCACAAAGAGATAATTATCTTTGTCTCTGTTTAAAAAAAAACATCCGATTTTTAATAGCATCTCCTAGACCGTCCTTCTTTTTATTAATTCAATAAACCAATGATAATTTGTAAAAAAAACTTAACTTTTTTATTTTTGAAACATTTTCCATCTTTTTACTAAATATATCACTCGCACTTTAAAGAAAACTATATCGCCTTTTTCTTAATGTTGAAATTTTAGCGTTTATAAACAAAATTAAACCGAAAAAACAGTCAATTTTTGTTGAAAAATAAACTTATACATTTTGCCCCATTTTAACGTAATTACTTTTGAACTCTAATTTCATAATTTATTCTACCAGCAAAACGTTGTTATTAGCGAAAATCGTTCCCTCTTTGACTTCAAATCATATTCCCAACTCAAAATTTAATGAAATGGAGAAAAAAGTTTAAAATAAATCGTATACGAATCGAAGCGACTGATGTATTAGCGAAATCTATCTTCTCCTGTCGTAGTCGAACTGGTCTAGTGGTATCGACCTCTGTCTACTAATCGGTAGGTCGCGAGTTCTATCCCGGGTTGTTTTCGTACTCTGTTTTTGCTATTGTTTGCACGACAAGCTTGTGGCAAACTTGCCGCAAGTTCGTTTCATGGTGACTTCGAAGCTTTCGTTAACTTGCTGCACGCTTGCTGCAAGCTTGCACTCTTGTCATGACTACTCAAATGTTTCTCGCTGATACTCTATCACGTGCATTTCCTGTTAATGAAACTCTAAATGATGATCCTGAAATGTTAAATATTGTGCATGCTATTTCAAAACATTTACCCATGAGTGAAAAGAGAATAATGCAATTTAAAAGGGAAACTGAATTAGATCCGGAATTGCAAATATTTGTAAAATATATTCAAGAGAGATGGCCTAAATCTTATAAAAAAGTAGATAAAAGTGTAAAATTGTATTATAAAGTTAAAAATGATCTTTACATTAATGGAGGGCTGTTGTTTATGAATGAAGAATTAATTGTTCCTTATAGTTTGTGAAGAGATATGCTACAATTAATTGATGAAGCTCATTTTGGGATAGAAAAATGTAAGAGAAGGGCTAGAGAAATAATGTATTGGCCAGGGATGAACTCTGATATAGAAAATGAAGTTTCACAGTGTGGGATATGCGAGAAATTTAGAAAAGCTAATAGTAAAGAGCCATTAAAACCTCACACAGTTCCTTTTAGACCTTTCGAAAAGATAGGAGTTGATATAATGGACTTGAATAATGTTAGTTATCTAATTGTAATGGATTATTATTCAAAATGGATGGAAATTATTGAACTTTCAAATAAATGTGCAGACGAGGTAATAACTGAACTTAAATCAATTTTTTCTAGATTTGGTGTACCTATGTCAGTAGGACTATGACAACTCAACACTACTTGGTCGATGAGTGTTGATGCTAACGAGTGATGAACTCGTACTGTCGGATCGCTTAAGCGATACTTATGCCTAACTATGATTTTTGAATAATCTGTAAATAAAAGTATATTAATCCAGAATGATTATTTTAATACTTAAGTATTAAGAACATGACATGGTGTCAGAAAAGTAAAGATGCTGAAGTAAGCACAGCAAGTAAGTCGTAATAAGCTGATGTAAGCGTAACCACGTGCTAAAAAAAACGATGGACACTTTCAAGCCGCCGGGTGAAATGCGATTCGCCATTGGAAATGTGGCCGAGAATTAGAAAAGATGGGTGCAAAAGTGCAACAATTTTATGCTGGCATCCGAAAAGAACTCTAAACCTGAAAATGTTAAGATCGCAATATTACTAAATCTCCTTGGAGATGAAGGTGTCGCAATCTACAACACCTTTAAAAGAACTGAAGGAGAACAGCTTGAGGAAGTGCTTAAGTGTTTTGAAGAACATTGCAATCCTCATCAAAACGTTGTGTTTGAAAGATAAATTTTTTTCTTGCAAACAACGCGAAGGTCAAACGTTTGACAATTACTTAACACAGTTAAAAACCCTCGTTACTACATGTGACTTTGGAGATCAGCAGGAGAGCTTAATTCGTGATCGGATGGTATTGGGGATCAACGATTCCAGCCTTCAGGAAAGAATGCTCCGGGAACCATCACTGACTCTACAAAAGGCAGCAGAATTTGTGAGAGCAGCAGAGGCAAGTAAAGAGCAGTTCCAGTCATTGAAAGGATTCGCTAGTAGCAGCTGTGTCAACGCGGTTAAAACATCGGTGTTTAAAAAGAACTATAAAA
>BGPR01005623.1:24618-91102 GCA_013235015.1 Araneus ventricosus | reverse complement strand
TGTGTCTATTGCTATACCGCCTTGACATTCTTCGAGCTACCATGGGTGCTCACATTGAAATTTAATTGCGTAAGTGGTTTTATTAAAAACTTAATAAAAGCCTCTACAATGTATCGAAACAACCATATGACAAATTATAATAGTTTTTTTACGATAATTTTTGTAATCAGGGAAAAACTTTGAGATCCCCTTGTATTTCTTCATTATAAATAAACCTAGTCATCACTCATGAGTAGATACAATAGGATAGTAGAACCAATAGATTATTGTCTGTGAAAAGTGGGAAATCCTAATGACATAGTAGTACAGAATGTGTATGCCAGCTCGTACGCTGAGTTAAATTTTTATCTGGCACAACATCTGTACAGACCATAAAGAAAAGGCCAAGGAGAAATATAGGGTTAAACCACAAGCCATAAAAATGGTACTGACTTGTCCTTCAGGTTATTCCGTGATACAATGAATACAGACTTAACCTCTTTGATAATTCGTTAACCAGTGTAAATAGCAATACCAGTGTAATGAGAAATAAAAAATGTTTGCAGCTTTTTTGCTTGCTGAATATATCTTCCAAAATTAAAATGTTTTATGAAAAGCTTTATTCAATAGGCAAAAAATACAGTATTATTCTGCATGACGGTTCTTCTGATATTTTTTAACATTACAAGAATTTATTTTATTTCTTCATAGCATGAAAAAATGTGCATACAATTCTTCATCTACAGGTAGATTTTCAGATATTCATCACTTTCGAAAATTATTATTTCTTAGACAAAGAGTTATCTCTTTCTTTTTGAAAATATTTAACCAGAAATAGAAGAGCATTTTTTTATTGACTGAATTCCAATCATTAGGAAATGGTGAAATTTGCTCATCATTAATAACTATGGTAATGCATAATCATTTTGTATTGTTATTACCGCTTATACTTTTATTATTGTGAAAAATATCCGCAAATCAAAAGGTTTAAAAATTATTGCTTAATCTGTAATGAAATTTACTTTTTCCATTCGAAAGTTTACCATTATACAAGGACTAGGCAAAATATTAGATATCCCGTCATAATCTATTTATGCACTACCTTTATATTTTCCAAAATAATTACACAATCCAAAGACTAGATTTATACTCATTTATAGTGAGAATTTAGTTTTTTATACAATAAATTTACATACTAACTCATGATGACAAATAAAGTTACTAGGATTTATTCTGTAAATAATTATATTTCAATCTTGAATAATTAACAGAATTTTGAAAAATTACAAATTGCCTTCAATTTGCTTAATAAGCATTTCAATTATCAAATCATATTTGCATTAATACTTGTTTACACTATCAATGAATTATTTGTAAATCTATTAAATTCAAGGAACGGCACAAAATACAAAGCCAGTAAATAAATGTTTCATCTCATAAATATTAAAGAAACAGTACATATTCTGAAGAATTTTGCACTTCGGAACATACATTAACTCTATCAAACTTATTTTAAAGAAATATCCATGCATCACTTTGACTCACTAGAACGCTTCCGTCATAAATGCAGCCGAATTAAAAGCATAAAAAGTGAGTTTATTATGATTGAGAGTTTTAATTAAGCATTCCACACGATGATTGAAAGAGTTAATTAAAACTAACCAAATAAATACCGACATGAGTTTCCGGAAAATATTTCTTCTCAGGCTCCTAGAATAAATTAGATTTGTTTTGGAGAAATTTCCTTAGATGGAGAAACTCTGAATGAATTTATAAAAGCTTTTATTTGATATTCTCCAGAAAAATTCAGGCAGTTTTCTTTGGTTTAAAATAAATTTCGAAGGCTGTTCAGGCAGTCAAACTTTTCAGGAATGACACCTAAACTGCATCGGTTGAGTGAGACGGAACAGAAAAATTTTTAAATTCTCTGAGAGTGAAATCTCTTTCCTTAAGGGATGTTGGAAACCCTATTCGACAAGATTAAATTTCCCATTTCGACGCACATTTTCTCAAAATCTGTTATAGATTCAAGTTTAAATTTTTTATACAAGTGAAGTACATATTTTTCATTATACTGAAATTGCTTTTTTTTAAATTCAAAACTTTTTTTTACAAAATTTTTTTGTGTCAAAACCGGCAATGTTATTTGGCCATTTTCGATGTACCATTTCCCAAAATCTATTATATATATATATTTGAAATTTTTTATACATATATAGTACACATTTGTCAATATAGAGAATATAGCTTTTGGTTAAATTTTAATTTTTTATAAATTTACAAAATATTTAATTAGACATAGTGAAATTTTACCCTATTTTAACACACAAAAAAAATTGTAAAAAATAAATTTTTGAGTTCTTTCACAAATTCTACATTCAGTATAATCCGAAAGGTGTACTGTATTCGTATAAAATATTTCAAACATATATCTATAACAGATTTTGAGAAAAGGTGCATCGAAAATGGCGAAATAATATTGTCGGTTTTGACACAAAAAATTTGTAAAGAAATGTTTTGATTTTAAAAAAATTCAGTATAAAGAGAATATGAACTTAACTTGTATAAAAAATTTAAAACTTGAATCTATAACAGATTTTAATACAAGGTGGATTGAAATGGGAAATTTAACATTGTCGGAATAGGGGTTCCAACACCTCTACGAAAGTCCATCGCACTTATGAGCTTAAACAGGCATATTAGAAGAAAGCTTATTCGTATGGAAGTTTTCTGAAGTTAACTAAAACAAGAAACCTATTTGGAAATACCGATTCGAATAGCAAAAAATTGGCCTCCGAACCGTAAAATAATTGAGATTATACAGAGTGGTCATAAATTATTGGTCCCTTTTCCAAAATAATAAAATTTTAAAAAACTCTATAATGTAGAAACTTTGATTTTTTAAAGGGAGATAGGTTCAAACAGTTTCTTTTTTAGATAGGTAACCAGCCGTTACGGTGTTCTAAATCTGATGCAGCTAAATATTTTCAAATTAAGTGTAAAAACTTAAGGCACTTCTAGCATGTGTCTGGTTCCACGAAAGGAAATCAATTGTAGCAGTTCAAAGACGTTTTCACTTAGAGTATCGAAATTACAGGTAAGAACTCCGTTAAGCGTCGATATAAGCAATTAAGGAGTTAAAGTCTCTCTCACACGTTCAACAACTTCGTCTTAGACTGATCTTCCCTTAAATTGCTCATAACAAAGCTTGCTGAAGTTCTTACTTGGAGACTGACAATTTCGATACTGTAAGCGAAAATATCTTCGAGCTGTTATAATTTATTTGGTTTCGTGGAGCTAGATACGTGCATTCTGCTGCATGGTAGCCATTTTGTCACTTGTGCTGGGAATCTCCCGCTGCAGCATATTTAGAGCACAGTAGTGGCACGTTACCCATCTGAAAAAAAAAATCTTTTAAAACTACTCTTTCATTTAAGGATCGAAGTTGCTACATTATAGGGATTTTTAATTAATTTTTGAAAATGGGTCCAATAATTTATGACCACCCCTTATTAGACTAAATCGAAATTTCAAAGACTATGCCATAGTGGTAGCAAAGGGTAGGTCAAACAAATCAAGAATTAGATATCAGTCTGTGTGTGTAAAACCTAAAAGACATTAGGTTTCTAATTGGTTACCTAAAGTGCTCTTCCCAATGATTGACGGTGTTGTCCGAAAGTTTACTTCATTATGTTTCATTTGAATAGAGATTAAAATTCATGCTGCTATGTCAAATGAAATATTGTTAATACTTTTGTTAGCTCCTGCAGTATTAGCGCTGCTGGTCTTTTCGGGAATATTTAACCAAAGTTTTTTTGTAAAAAATAATCGCATAGAAACATTTGGTAGACATTTCGCGACTTTTTTAGTGAGTGTGACATGTAATTCCTCTGAAAACAATTTTCTTTTATACATATTTTTTTAAAATTTTATTATTGCAATTTTCGGGTCAATGTGATCCGATTCTGTTTTCTCTGAACTATATTTCGAAATTTGCGAGTATATTACTAATTCAACTGGAAATGATAAGAATAAATTCATACAAATTCTCCAAACGAGTTATATCTTGTTTGTTTTGTAACCCAGGAATACATGTGATGAATGTTTTTATTATCTTGGTGCAACTGCTATAGCATTATCTTGGCACTCTTCGCGATTATCAGTCCCTATGATACTTCCATCTTCATCCAGCCACCTTTTCAGCAACCGAACCGTTTTGCTACGCAAAAAACATTTATGTTCCTCCTCTCAGTTATCTATCTATATATATAAGGCAATGTTCGTATGTATGTGTCTTACAGACTAAAAAACTACTGGACCTATTTACGAGTGGTGTTTTGCAAAATGATCCGCGTTGTTTGGGGAAGGTTTAAAGCTATTCAAATCGCGATCTGACCATTAGAAAGAAAGTTAACGGACCTAATAATATTTTTATATTTGGCTAGCGTTAGCGATGGTTGAGACACCGATTGACTCAACTTCTTCCTAACGCGGGGGCAGAGTTGCTTTTTATAAACGTGGTTGTTTTCCGGCATCGTGTCGACCTCGGGACCAGCGTCGGGGTTTCCGTATTGGCCTTTTGTGGCTTTATTTTTACTTATGACTTTTAGAATAATTTTACAATTTTTTTAAAACTAATCTATTGATATGACACTTTCAAATTTCACACAATGAGCTGTCAAATGAAGTAGTTACAGAAATTAAATTGCCACCATTGAAGGCACCACTTGAGCCATTGTTCTCATTAGTCGCTGGTACTACAACACGATCGAAGCATTTTTTGTATAACATGCGAAATTATAACAAATGCTTTCAAATGACTTCGTCATTGACATCGTCTTCAAGGGATCAATAAATCATACACACACATCAAAGCACACGTACGAACACTGCCTTTAATATATATATAGATAGCTAATTTTAAATAAATGCAATAACTGATATCAAACTTTCAATTGTGTTCATTTAACCTATATATATTCTCAAATTTAGTAATAGCAAAGCACTGCCGGGTTCAGCTAGCACCATATAAAGTGGAACCTCGGGAATCCGAATATCTTTTCGTAATTTTGTGAAATATCTTTATTAAAAAATGAAGGAAAATAAAAATTAGGAATCAGAAGAAAAGCTAATGTTTATTCCTAACTTAAAAGAAACATTTGAATTGGTATTTAAGAATGAATGCAGAACTTTAATTGGTAGGAACAAAATCGGTTATCTTCTTCTCCGTACTCTTTCACAGAGTACCCAAGGTCAATACTCGACTGCATTTGGAAAAACAATAGTATTTTACCGAATTTTCACGATAATCTGAACAGAAGTCAGCCTCAATTAGTTTGAATTCCTTTGGTTCTAGAGTACACGTTTATGTTTCCATAGACGAGTATATACAATCACGTGTCATTCTCATGGTTACATGCTGGTTTTCAACTATACAAAATCAGAGCACCAGTTCCATTTCTAAACTCCACCAACTGTTCCGTCCTTTAAAAGGTAATTTAGTCGTTGTCAACTTATAACCAGCTTTAAACAAAAGCATGCTATTCTAGAAGATACTATTTCACACGAAGTATTTGCTATAATGGAATTTTTGCTGTGATTCTTTATCAAGTATCCCTAATGAATGCATATGAGAGAGGAATTATTATTGCAAGATACTGAATGAAAGAATCTTAGTATCAATGCAAGTTAATGATACGCAGAAAAATATGTGAAACCTAAGTATAACGAAAGTTAAGACTACGGCCAATGCTCCCAATTGGGAAAATCGAATTGAAAATTCATTTAAACATGAAATTTCGTTCATATTATTTTAAATAGATTGGTAATTATAATTAAAGATAAGATTGATTTTTTGATATACATATTATGACTCAGATACAAAATGGGTAAGACAGAAATTCTTAAAAATGTGGCTATTTTTACATTTTAATTTGTGTCCCTAAAAAATCAAAAAACGATCTGAAATTTCTAAAAATCCTTTCACATAGTTAAAACCGTCCACGTTAATAATAACATATAAAATACTATAATATAAATAAGAAATGAATTTGCTACAGTTCATTAAAGTTACATGTTCTCAACTGTGAACATACGCCAGTCGTGACTATTCTGTGAAAGAAGGAATCTCTCTATTGTGAATTTCCACTGAAAGCAAAATGTAAAAGGACAATTTTCATATAATTCAGGGAAGGAAATCCCCTTCTGTTTTTAAATGGTTAAGGCTTTAATTTTAGCGATAGAAATTAATTTTTATCTGTAATCTGGGATTGGGTAGTTACAAATTTGTCAGATAAGCATTTATGTATAGCCGGAATGATAATTCTGTAGTGATTGTTTCTTCTAATTAATATTTAATATTTTTAACTTTTAATCCAGCTGATTTAAAGATATTCTCTTTTACAAAAGATAAATGTACGCATAGTAAATATAATTCTGGGCAGGGAGGGGTTTATTAGTTGTAAAAAATGGGAGAAATTACCGTCACAACTTCGCTATCAGAAATAGCGGTTTATTTTATTTTCAAATTAACTAAATAAAGTTGATTTTTCTGGATGGCTATTGGATACAACAACTCACAAGAAACATAACCAAGTTACTCATCTGAAGTTTCGTCTTGAAGTCACAATTATTCTTTTACGGACTGGGGCAAAAAAGGATGGATCTCAAACATTACCAAAAGTTCCCGCTTGTACATCGCAGATGAAAAGCGATAGTCATTGCATGATTGTAACAACACGGATAAATATCCATAATTTGGAGAAAATACAAGATTATAGTGCAATAAAGGCAAAGAAATGGGTATTGTATTTGAAATACTTCCCAGAGTGCCATAGGATACTGTTATAAAGTTTAATTTTTGGACAAAAAAATATTTTTTATACACTTACATTCATAAAATTTCAATAAAATTCATATCTGTGCTCAGTTATAAAAATATTTTTTACAATACTATTCTTATTATTTTGTCTGATCATCAGAATGTCTGGTGTAATAAGCTTAATCAAAAGTGGCCGATGTTCCTTATTTGGATATATATATATATATATATATATATATATATATATCTTTAAACTAAAGCATTAGAAGGTGAAACATGCAAAAAAGTAATTAAAATTTCAACTGGATCTGAATTCGTTCTGTAAACTGTTAATTGCTTAGGCGAATAGTAAAAAAATTCATAAAACAATCCGTATAATATAATTAGCGTCCAAATATAGGCATCACTTCACTTCGTATCTAGATGAAGAAGCAGCAGATTGTAAGATAAGAAAACACTTGCTCATCCAAGAAGGAAACTTTTCGTAAAGTTGAATAGTCCATTTGCAGTGAAAATCAGCTTTTCTTTCGATCTAATGAATTCCAGGAGCAGTTTTCCATCTCTTTTCCTGGCTGCGGAACAACGCAAACTAAATGAAATTTCTCTGATTGCTTTCCTTAATTTCCGATCTTTCTCATAGACACCAGTGTCGCCAATGTTCCTAATTGGAAGCATTGAAATATATATATATATATATATATATATATATATATAACAAATAAGAAACAATCATAGCATAATTGTAAAAGCAACATATACAACATAAACATTCATAAAACAAAATGTCAAGAAAAAAATCTGCGGTGAGAAAAAGCCGAGAGTTCTTATAGAGAGAAAATAAACAAAATGGGAATATAGATATAAAAGGGTTGAGATAAAAAAATATAGAAATATATAACACAAACGGAACGAATGCGCTATAATGCTGCAATTCAACATTATTTCAACATTTATTGATTTTCTTGACATTGATATATATATATATATATAAATTTTTTCTTCTCATTTTAATGATTGATATCTTTAAACTAAAGCGTTAGAAGGTAAAACATGCAAAAAGGTAATTAAAAATTAAACTGGATCTGAACGGTTAATTGCTTATGCAAATAGCAACACATTCATGAGACAATCCGTATAATGTAATAAGCGTCCAAATATAAGCATCACTTCACTTCGTATCTAGATGAAGCAGCAGCAGATTGTAAGATAAGAAAACACTTGCTAAACCAAGAAGAAAACTTTTCGTAAAGTTGAATAGTCCATTTGCAGTGAAAATCAACTTTTCTTTCGATCTAATGAATTCTAGGAGCAGTTTTCCATCCCTTTTCCTGCTTTCAGAACAACGCAAACTAAATGAAATTTCCTTGATTTCTTGCCTTAATTTCTGATCTTCCTCATAGACACCAGAGGCGAAATATTCTACGCAAAAGCAAGATGAAAGAGTCAGTGTGGTAGATGCAACTTTTTAAACCGCACAAAAATCGCCACACTGGTGGAATCCAAGAGCGTAGGAAAAAACTGAAAAAAAGTCTGAAAAGTGTGAGCAGATAAGAAGGAATATTGGTAGAGACATGGCGGATTCAGTAAGACATGCAAATTGATGAATAGCCGTGTATTCGTTGTAAAAGTAGAAATAGTTCTTCGATCATATTTCGAATTCAACTTCAGTCTAGCAGCACATTCTTCAAGTACTTTTGTCGTAAAAAGACATAAAGAAATGTAAAATGTCGAAAATAGCGATGAAATACCAAGCAGAATCACAAAATTAAAAATAAAAAAGAATGATATAAATACAACTTTTAATGGAAAGTATGAAATATGAACCATATCAAAAGTTTCTTGCTTAAAACTTTCTTCAGTAGATGAGGTCTGGACACAGCCAATAACAGTAACTACTAAAACTAAAACGAAAAGCAACAAGGTTAGCATGATGACAGCAACGTTACAAATGCATACTTGCTTCCTCATAAGTGAACCGTATCTTTTCCCTATGAAATCGAAGCTCTTCAGCATTCGTTGTACTTGGTTCCTTTTCAAGTAAAATGCATAGCAGGTTGCAAGAAAAAATATGCGAAAGAAAATCCGAGAAAAGAGGAATTTCACGCAATGGAAATTGGGACATACTTTTCTTGAATTAATTATATATAAAATCAAATTATGAAACAAGCCAGTTTGAAACAAAATGGCAAATAACTTCTGTAAACACTTGCGCATTGGCTTTACTTCTCCCATCCTCATGCCTGGTACTCCAATAATGCACAGAACTTTTAGAAGAATGTTTGGCTTCATATTGCCTGGAATGGAGAATATACGGGGAAAGTTCTTTTTCTAATTGAAGTTATTTTCCGAAAGGAAATGTTTGGATTTTTTATATGACTTTCAGCTCCTATTTTTCTTTATTTCACTTGGAAATATAAGAATAATAATTCACAAGACGCGTAAAACGAATATTATCTGCTTCTCCTCTTCTGTAACTGGCACAGAAATGGAATCAGATACAAGAAAATCTTTAATGTAGTGTATATCGATCAATAAATAATTATGTAAATGGAAGATGTAGGCAGAAAATTTTTATGTTCAAAATGTCGTTTTTTCGACGTATATTATTAACTATTTATTTAAAAGTAAACATATAGTTTCATTCGATGTAATATAAACCTGTGTCTCTCCATCAAAAGGCTCATTTGATTGGCATACTTTAGCCACGAATGGCTCTTGCACCATTAAAACTGAATCAATCAATCAGCCATCAAAAGGTTTTTTTGCTTTTCTTAATACCCTTTCTTTCTTTGAACCTTTTTCTTCTTTCACCTTTTATTATTCTATATCTTTTTCTGACTTTTTAAAATAAAATAGAGTTAATGATGTAGGTTAAAAGTATATTATAATGTATTATATTTCAAATAATCTTGATTCTTCAAGCTCGGAATGACAGATCTTTTGACATAATCATTTGTAAGAAGTCAATTATTGATTTATTTCTTTGTAGTGTTAAATCAATTTGTTAATAATCAGAAAAATATTACCATTTTGTCAAAGGGAATTGCATTGACCTTGCTAGGCTTTTCAAATATTTTTTCATCTTACAGTTGCTTAATATTAACTCCTTAACAATTTTATTTTCTTTGATATTTAATAAGAAGACCCCTTCTGTCTTGAAACGGGGCTGCCGTTTTCATTCTTTTAAGAAGGCATAGAATACTTGAGATGTTTATGGATTCTACGTAACTGTTATATGAAATTATAAAGGTAATAATGATTAAATTCTAGTATATAAGCCTAAAAATTTGATATATGGATACACGCACTACGTAAGCATTGCATGACGAGTAAGGGGTTAAGGTGGTTAGTATATTTGCCTTTATATTGGATCAATTTGGTTTTATATATGGAAACACTATGAGATTCCTTGCTACACTTTGCTACAACGACAGACTCTTGAAACCCTTAGAGATCTGTAATCATTGTGATAAACATATTTTGAACGTAGGACTACGTTCCTCCCATTGGGGTCTCAGGAAGGAATTTGATTCACAAGCCAAAACGCCACAGAAAATGTTGTATGAGAGACCTTCTATATATCGGTCATGATATATGTTAAAAATATAACTAATGTCTTATTTTAGACATAAAGGGTAACAACAGAAGTTACAAAAAAACAATCAAAAATCGGAATTGTAGTTCAGCGACTACTGAGTCACAAAGTTGGGCAAAAATGCGCATGAAATGATTACGCGATCCTCTATATATCTCGGTAACTACATAACTAACTAACGTCGTATTTTAGAGATAAAGGGTAACAACAGAAGTTACAAAACAAAATTAAAAATAGGATTTGTAGTTCAGACACTAGTGAGTCGCAAAGTTGGGCAAAAATACGTATGAACAAAAGAGAATCGCTAGTAACGAAGAGAAACTTCGAGAAACAAAAGAGTCACTCCAGTAAAGTTGTCCTACTCCTTTAATATCAGCGGCTGTTTGAAAAGGACAGCCTCCCGTCATTTTTTAAAACACAGGTTCTACGAATACATTTGGAAAGTATGAATAACTAACTACATATGATTTTGGAAATTGCAGACATTTGCAATGTCATTTGTCTGCAATAAGATATACCGAAAATTGAATTTACAGACCCTTGATAAAACTCCTTAGTAACTTATAAATTTATTTATCATGTGCAAACATGTTGTTTATTGTGTAGTATCTGGTGGTCAATGGACATTTTTTTACATAAGTTACTGTAGCACTTTCAAACCAGTGACTCTTCCGAGTTCCTACACAGTGGACACTTGGAGAATATTAGATTGTGTAGTATCTGGTAGCTACTAGAAAAAATTTTGTTATATAAGTTACTATTGCGCTTTCAAACCAGTGGCTCTTTCGAGTTCCTACACAGTGGACACTTGGAGAATATTAGATTGTGTAGTATCTGGTAGCTACTAGAAAAATTGTTGTTATATAAGTTACTATTGCACTTTCAAACCAGTGGCTCTTTCGAGTTCCTACACAGTGGACACTTGGAGAATATTAGATTGTGTAGTATCTGGTAGCTACTAGAAAACTTTTTGTTATATAAGTTACTATTGCACTTTCAAACCAGTGGCTCTTTCGAGTTCCTACACAGTGGATGTTTGGAGAATGTCAGATTGTGTAGTATCTGGTCCCCAATTTGTTTCTTTTAAGCTTTCCCAAGAAGGCCAGTGATTAATTTTAGAGTGTTAAAATTAATATTAATGGGTATTAACAATATTAATTACGAGATTGTTTACCTATGGCTATTAGGAGTTTTGCGCCAGAACTCGCCGGTGCGATTATTGCGAATATTAAGTGTAAGACGAATTAAAAACTCTCTTTCTAGGTTACAATAATGTTCTTTATCAAAGTTAACCCTCCGTCGGTATCCCTATTCGCACCGGCGGGTTCTGGCGCAAAGCTCCTAATAGAAAAATTCATGCTTCATATAAGTTATTGAAGAGCTTTCAAACCAATGGCTCATCCGAGTGCCAGCACAGTGGCCGCTTGGAAGAAAGTGGAGACTTATTTTTATAGAACTCATTTAGTTTTACTTTTTGCAATACATTAATAATATACTAAATATAAATGCTAACCTTCTACAAATGCATTTCGAACTTATATTGCTATACCGCTTGCTTTCCTTTAACATATTGTGCCATTCTATTTCATAAATGGTTGAATAGAACATTTTACCTCGCATCGTTAATATTAAAATAATAAATATTAAAGTTTATGCTGCAGAAACCTGCTTTATTCAGTGCATTCATTTGTACACAAATAACCTTAATGAAAATTTTTCCTTGTTTCTTTTATATTGTCAAAAGAAAGACATCTGACACGAATGAGTTTGAGAACTATTATTTAGATGGTTGCAATTTCAACTTTGCACTTACTAGCCTCTAATCCGTTCTAGCAAATTTATTTATTTATTCTTCTGCTTATTGTGAACTGCAACGCACTCAATTTTTTATGTCTAAACTAAATTATTAGTTTAATTAATTGTATGTATATATTATTTAAATCCATCAACAATCAAGTTTAACTTTTCTTTTAACGGCTTTCGAACTTTAGGGGAAATGCAGAAAAACCTAAAGCAGATACCTTACTTCCTGATGGAACTTTTTTCCTACTCGGAGAGAAGCCCCCTTCGTGGATGGAAGAAAACATCTTCAGAAATGTATTTTCTTTCAGTGCCGATTTTTTAAAGTGTTTTAAAAAAGAATTTTAAGAACTATTTATTTTGATAGTCATTTTCAGTAAATAAATGCCTCAATACTTAAAATTATTGTTTTTCTTGTGTCTATCTTGTTCTTTCTGAGTTTGGTATGTTTGGTTCATAAGGTGAGTGTCAACATCTACTGCTTTCTAAATAAAAGAACTCTCGGGGAAAATATTAGAATCACTTCCAAATATAAGAATTAACTTTTCATCAACTTTTAAATTTCCTTACAGACGATCAACACAAAAAAGGAAAATGATAACACATGACAAAATCTCAAGAATCATCCTGGAATTTATAATACTTTAGAGATATTTGAAGATTTTTTAATTGCCTTCAGTGTGATTAATCAGTATGATAATTATACAACTTATAGTATATATATGCTCTATATTTTATTTATCCTAACGTGCACAAACATTGAATGAATTTTGAATCCAATGAAATTAAACGACAATACATAATTTTCTGACTTTCATAGTTTAGAACATATGTTAACTTTATTGAATTTATTTTAAATACATACCTTTGCATCATTTTCCTTCAGTGTAATGTTTTTATAATACCAACCAAATTAAAAACATAAAAAGTGAATAGTTAATAATTATCGATTTTAGTTAAGCTTTCCACACGAAGATGGAACGATGGTGAATTAAAACTAACTAAATAAAATACTACATGAGTTTTCGAAAAATATTTCTGAACAGGTAAATAGAATAAATTAGATTTGCTCTTCTTATTTCCCTTAAACAGAGATGAGACGAATGAATTTATAAAAGCTTTTAGTTAATATTCTTTTGTGATATTTAAACAGTTTGCATTTCTCTAATATAAATTTCAGAAGCTACCTTTGTCATGCCTGGAACCTGAGCTGAATGATTGGGTCGAACTCAACAAAATACTCTTTAAATATGAAATCACATTTATGAAGAAAGATCGTGGCACATATAAACTTAAACTCGCCATATAAAAGTCAGCTTCTCCTCATGGAAGCTTCCACAAATTAATTAGAACAAGGAGCCTCAGTTGGAAATTCGGATCCTAACTGCAAATAAATTGGGCTCCGATTCGTACCCTAATTGAAATTATATTACGCAAAGTCGAAATTGTAGAGACAATGACGTATGTGGGAGAGTCAATAATGCCAAGAATTCGATCTATTTCGCGTAACCTGAAATTGTTTTTGTTTATAATTTGTCATTCAGCACAGTGTTGTTTGTCTTTCTAAAAATATGGTTATTTGATTTCCATTGAAAACAAATCAAAATTCAAATTATTGTTCATAGTTTATTCTTGCAATTTTTCTTCTTTCATGACTTTCCCAAGTAGAACAACATGCTGCACGATATTGTACAATATTGCTCGATATTATATAATAGGATTTTGTAGAATATTAAGGTAGGTGAGCCAAAGTTGCCCATACTTAAGGTTTGAGGAGTTTTTCATAATTTTCTGGTTAGATGTCTGTGGCTGAATTCTTTTGTAACGTTTACACTCATCCCCTACACATATCATATAATTTTCTTTGTAAAATGAAATTTAATCACTTTTATAATGCAATTTCAAAATTGTAGCTTGTGGGCTACCTTTGGTGCATAGTGTTCCAAAAGTGGAACACATGTTGAAATCACTGTTAAAATGTGAAAAAATTATTCGGAAAACTATTTTTACTTCTAGAAGAGTATCAAAATGTTCAATACTTCATGTTAGGTATTGAATTAAGAAAAGAACTCAAGAATTAAGAAAAGATTCTTCTAGATTTCATGAGATTTTTCTGATAGGCAAATAAAACTATAATACCTTTCAATAATTAAATAAAAAATTTAACTTTTATTGTTATAAATTTAACAATAAATCGTAATAAATTGTTTCAGATATTTTAGTAGAAATTTTGAAAATTACCCTTCCTACATTGATTTCCATATTTTTTTCCTGAGGTGGCCTGACACCCGGCCACCTTGGGAACATGCATATGGTCGCCATTTGCACGACTTAAAACTATTAATAGGATATTTTTTTTCGAATTGAAGTAAATATGGTTAAAAGAAAGAAATAAGCTTCCAGTAAACATATCATAACTCAAAGTTCTAAGAATTTAAACACATGCAAATTAAAATATTTTCTTACTTGAAAATTAGAACGACTACTCCTCAAAAGTGAAATCACTGCATATCATGGCAGCCGATCGAGATTATCTCTTTAAATTCAGCCACGTGCACTGCAGATACATGATTTACAATGCAGGAGCACCATGTTGTGATTAAAAATTAAATTAATACTATTGTTGGGGGAGTGGGCTACCTTAGGAACACTGGTCAAATTTGGCTCACCTACCTTATACAGTATTGCGAAAATTGTTTAATATCGTACAATATTATACAATATCTTTGTGCTACTGGGGTTAGAAACTTAATGAATTAACGGGCTTGCGTGATTTGAGCATTCATTTTTAAATGAAAACTAGTTCAAGGTCGAAAAATATTTGTTGTAGTCATATAATGTGATAAACTACCGAATTTTTAAAAAATATATATATCATGCTGAATAATTGTTTTTAACATTGATAAAAAGCATCTTCCTGGTTTTTGTTTAAGCTCATTCTTTATCCACAGTTTTCTCTTTATGAATTTGAGTGTTTGCTTGAACCATGGGGTATGAGATCAAAATAGTTTTCATTTGGTCAGCTCCCATGTATTTTTGCTAAATAACGTTACCATATGTCACTGAAATTCTCAATACCACAAATGCTTATGTTTAAATTTAAATTTGATTTTTTAGTAGAAGGTTAATTTTTTATTTAATTTTTATTAACAAATAAATTGCTTAACGCTTACAATTATGTTTTAATCCTTAGAATGTGGAGAAGTGAAAACTCAGAAATGTTTTACGCCACTAGCAATTGAGTACTTGTAAATCAACTTTGTACCACAGGGAAGAGAAATGTGATACCTTCAGCTTAAATTTAATTTTTGAATTTCAGTTCTGATTAGGCATTCAGTTTCTTATTTAAGTGTGCATTTACAGTGTTTTGCTGATTGAATTTCATGATTCAAAAGCCGCAATTAGTTATAACTGTCATTAGGATCAACAGATAATTTATCTGAGCGGTTTCTTACTTTTTAAATATCTGATTGTATAGTAGAAGGCTATCGATTTTCCGATTGGAAGTAAATAAAGCGAATCTGTTTGAGACAAAATAGTACTGTATAATTTCCCAAACTATGTATGGGCGGGATATTTATTTGTCCGTGATTAAAGTATAGACATTTTAATTCTCTGCAAGAATGGGTAGGTTTTAATTTCATTCTTTTACTGATATTTTTATGAAGGCAGTTTCTGCCAGATGGCAAACGATTTTTTAAATCAATTTTGTTAGCAATATTATGTTTGTTTATTCTTTTAAAAATTCTTTTGTTGTTTATTTATCTTGTTCGTCTTGGTTTGGGAAATTTCGGGATATGATAGGCTTTAATTTGGCGTAAGGCATACCTCTTACAGAAAAATTTTCCAATTATTTTGAATCCATTTCGAATTTAGTCTATAGCCCTTGAAAAAGTGGACTAGAATGGATTTCTTGCTTATTTAATTCGATTCTCTCAGAATAATTTTTGGTTTTTATTTTCGTTCAATTATATTATACAAGTAGTAACACGTTCAAGATTCACAAGTATGCTTTGTAGAATATTTTCAAACTGTAACATAAATAGTCATAAATATGAAAATAGGAATAAAAATAATCATATGTTAGGTGAATGAAGAAAAGGTGAAAGACGTACAGTTTGAAATTCAGATCAAATCAAAATACAGACATTATAATTTTTTCTACACAAATTAAGACACAACATTAACTGAAAATGCTGAAAATAATTTTAAACGTTTAACAAAATATAGAATTCATTCAAATATATCAGTAGTACGATTGATACATTTTCAAAGAAAAGTTTCTAAAGGTTTAAATATTGAATATTTCCACGGAAGTAATATTTGGCATCATTTCAAAAAAAATTTATATTCTTCAGTTTTTATAAGCATCTTAAAATTTTTAAGGAACAAGAAAATCCATATAAATTTAGCAAACTGATAACAATCCCCGTCTTAAATAATTTTAAAACAATAATGCTCAGTTAAGTGTTTTTTAATTAGTTAACTCATTAAACCACGTCATGGATTGGATTGCAAAAGTTGGAGACATGAGTTCATGATTAAAATGAGAGAAAAAGACGAAGAAGACTCATAAATTCTTACCAAATACCAAAAAATCTAAAGTAAGCAATTACAAATATTACACTTTAAAAAATATTGTAGTTTTCAAATAAGATGGTGATCAGTTAATGAACTTAATCCATTAAAAATAATGTTTGTCACCCTATTTACATTTGAATGTCCATCTCTCCTGTGGCGGAAGGTATTGTGATGTAGTTCTACCATTCTTACACTGTTTCAAGAACTACACACTAACTCATGTACAGAAGCAAGCTTCTCTTCTAATCGCCTATTAACCTTAGTATCGAACGCTGAGTTTAATTAAAAACTTTTCTGGAAGAATCCAAAAGAATTTGAATGGATCTCCAGAACAAAACGTACTGAAGAATATGGGAAATTCTTCTCAAGCCAAATTATAAGTAGCAATTTCGAAACATCGTCATTTCTATCTCCAAACTATCGCCAGTCCTTTACTACTCCTTGATTTTCCGACCATGAATGTTCCTCTAGATAAGGGGTTACCAAACTTTTTTCTCTCGCGTACCCCTTAATTAGATTTTTTAACTTCGGGTACCAAATTCTGTCTTATCCCTGCCCCCAACCATCCGTCCGTGCAAAGAAGTTTTATCAATACTGTTAAGGTCTTAGTAAACTTAAGAGTCAAATAATGTGTTGCAAATATTATTAATTCGAGTCATTTCATTTTTTTCGATTTTTTAAAATAGAATTAGTTAAACGACAAAAAAGCACTTCAAATTGTGCAGTCATATAAAAGTAAGCTTGATTTATATCAGTGGCGTATACAGGGGGTGGCTATCAGGCTGAAGCCCCCCCCCCCCCGAGCTAAACCAGAATTCTTGATTTTATTTAAAATCACTACAATTGTTTGTTCTTAATTTCCATTTTCTTAAATAATAAAAACGTGATAACATTGCTTTCTGATTTGACAGACTCGAAAATTTTCCTACTTTTCTAGTCATTCCACTTGTAGCGTTGAAGCGGTGGAAAATATTTTTGTCTAGTTATTTCATTGTAATTTTTATTAACTTATCGAAAGTATTGTACTTTTCTTTATGTTTCTTATTGTCAGGTGAGTAAAGTCTGTAAAGTGTTTTGGTTTATATAAGCCATGAGGTTTGACCATGACACAAAACCTCAGCCACCCCACCCCCCCTTAACCCGAATTCTGGATTCGCCACTGATTTATATGAACATTCATTATTAACTGTGCATTGAATTTGAACAATTACTGATGCCTGCATTTAATTACGCTTTAAATTATAACGTCAAAACAAGAATATTTTAGAGGCTTACGGATTGTTCTCGATAAGCCTAAACTAGAAAAGCAAAAATAAAAAGCATCCTAGTGAAGTTACAGCTTTTACGAAGACATTGATAATTCATATATAATTGGGGTTGATGAAGATCAAATATCAATCATTTATTAGGTTTCCGTTTGCTTTGTTTTTTCATGTTTTGAGCATATGCTTTAGGACTTGCACAACTTTCACTTTTACTTTTCACAAAAACTTGGGGGAACAAAATACTGTAACTTTTTTTTATCTTTATTACTTTTTTTATGTTTTGTTGTGTCCGCCATTACCGACTTTGAGTTCGCGTACCCCGAACTGGTCCTTCGCGTATCCCCAGGGGTACGCGTACCTCAGGTTGGGAATGTCTGCTCTAGATTGTGGTGGAGACCCCTCCCAAACACACACTCTTTACGGAGAAAATTAAATTTTTATTTCATTTCAGCTGTTTAAAACTAGGAATTACAAAAATTCAATCGTGTTAGTGTTAGTTAATGTTGCAGATAATTTTTTTCCAATTTTGTTGTTTAGCGGGTTTGTTGTTTGTCGGGTTGTTTTAAGTGTCTCTAAATTTTTTGCCCACCCCACTTTTGCCACCCAGCCCCCTATACAGCCTCTGGCATTTTCTCTAAAGCTATAGTGTATAACATTGCAGAATCCATAATTTGTAATGAAGCAAAGAAATAAAATCACGTTTAACAATTTAAATAGGAAAACAATGTAATTTTAACAAATAACATCTAAAATTTGCAGCAAATTTAATTTTGGTACAAGGTCCGTAAAATACTTACAGAATTGCTAAAAAATATCTATTTTTCATACAGATAATTTAAGCAATAAAGTGTAACGTATGAAAGGAAGAAGGCGAATTACCAAAATAAAAGAAAAGAGCAAAATTTTTGGCTAACATATTAAACAAAAGCTCCAATTTACACACAGTTTAACAGAGCATGCTTTTCATGCTGTAATTACTTTGTGTCAAAGCTTAGGTAATTACTATGATGAACGGGAGCGTATCGACTGAATAACAGCTGCGTTAATATGGCCATAAATTTTAAAGTAAAGTACGCGGTTAATTTCAAAGTCATCATAAATACCAGTCTTGTTCGAGGAAGTTTTAGCTGGGGCCATAAATTGGCACCTTAAAATAAATGATTTATCGTCTGTCATATTTTTTAATGCCGTAAAAAATTTTTTTTTACTTGCAACACTGTATAAAGAGTTTCATTTAATGTGTTATTTTGTTTGATAGAAAATTCACATATGAAAGTTTCGAAACAGTGTGTGTACTTTTTTTAATATTACAAAAAGGAGAAAACTTATTGCGATCTTAATGGATTTTAGTTAATATATTGGATGTACCCAAATTAAGAATATATAAACAAATCGATTTGAAATCAATTTTGATTGTAAAAATAGAATTCCTGTGTAATGAATGTTTTAGAAAAATTATTCCACCTTGAGTTTAATAAATAAATCAAATTTTGAAAGCTGTATTAAGACAACTAATGTTTGAAAAAAGTAAGTTATTAAAAATTAATTTTTAGCGCGCGTTGTTACTCTATAATAGTAAAAATTAAACATAAGAAATACAAGTTTTTGACATTGCAGAGAAAGTTATTTCACGCACACACGACATTAAAAAGACAGCAAAAATTATAAAAGTTGATATGCGATTTAAATGTAAATAAACAGTAATAAAATAAATAAATAATAATATATCAAATGTACTGAAAATTCATATAATGGTTAATTTAATCTGACGGTCTTAAATAAAGGCAATATAAACATCTTCAAGTTCTGTCAACAGGGGTATTATACTATTTTCGTCTTCTTTCCATGTTAGTATTGAATTGAGTTAATAACACAGCGTGTACACGAATGAAGTGACACTTTAAAAATTTAATAATAAAAAAAACTAAACATGTTAGGATTACGATTTTTTAAAAATGAGAGCGCATCTCAAAAGGGTTTTTTTTCAGATAGGAAAATGCCATTTCGGTGGTCTAGGGGGTCGTAAATTACTGAAAATTAAGCATTTGTTTAGAGCCATTATCTGAGAAAATATTAAAACTGGAAGAAAAATAAAAGCATGTATTTGTAGGGAATTTTAAGCTCTTTAATTTGTTAATTCACATGTAGTGTGAAAACTGAAGAGTTTTTGTGATATTCAAGACGAACTGAAAAAAGGAACCAGAAAACACGCATCAACGTCTGCTGATCGGTAGCCATTTCGTACAAAACTTTCCCGCGGTAACAAATTTAGAACGTCGTAACGCTGCGTTACCTATATGAAAAAAACTTTTTGAGATGCGTTCTCAATTTTAAAAAAATTCGTAGTTCCAACTTTTTCAGTTTTTTTAAAAATTAATTTCTGAAATGTGTCACTTTATTTGTGTACACTCTGTACATAGTACCAATATATTCATCAATAAAGAAAATTTCATTAGAGACATGAATTCAACTGACATTAGTACAGTGTGGCTTCCCCATTTTAAAAATCGTGAAAATTTAATAAAAATTATACTTTACTATAGTCATCCTGGATGGTGGGTTGATATTTGTAGAATTAAAACAATTTCCATTTCTCTTCCTATTGTATAAATGCAAAGAATATTTATAAATTTTGAAAGGCGGAAGATTAATCTACTTTTTTAGTAACAATATTATACTAATAATTCGAAGCCTTCAGGCGATGCAATAGTTTAGTTAAGTTATATTAATGCCTTGCTTAAAAGCAACACGAAGATTACTTTGAGACTGATCTCGTAATATTGAACCGTGGTCAGATGACGAAGACGACACCCGAGTTGTCATCTCCCATGCCAAACTAATAGGCGCGGTGGCCTAGTGGTAAGGTGTCGGCCTCGGAGCCGGAGGGTTTCCAGGTTCGAAACCCGATTCTACTGAAGATCCATCGTGTATTGGGCCTATTGAACGTTAAATCATACATAGGGGGCCAAACGTCCTGCCGCTGGTGTGGTGCAAAAAAAATACCCACACTGGCCCGGCCTACGCAAAAAGGGTGTAAGGCCAATAGAGGACCAGCGGGGAGAGAGCTGCTCCACCAGCATGCGGAGGACGGGATTTATTGGGTACAATAAGATGATACAGGCATTGCCCGAACAGGGCAGTAATTTTAAATACAAGAGAGCTGGGAGTGTAAACATGGTTCGAGCCACCTCGGGTGCAGAAGTTTGGAGAGGAAGATGCCAGCTCAGGTGTCGTCCTCGTCATCTGATCGAGATTCAAAATGACGAGGTCTTTCCCAAAATAGCCCTCGTGTTGCTTCAGAACGGGACGTTAAAATAACTAAACTAAACTAAACCCTCTCCAAACTTCCGCATCATATGAGTGAAAAGGCGTTTTACTTTCGACATCAGATTTAGCGTGCACCAGGCACTATACGATGGATATTTTTGTGTAATCGCATTTAGAATTCTCAGGCCCCAAAGCCGCGGTCTGACCACTAAGCTTCAGAGGCACGAACCGAAAAATCCCGCCTAATAAAAGTTACCCACATTGAAAAAACACAGAAAATCTGTGCCATTGCCAGGCTGGTTCAAAGTATTTTTATAAGTTTTTATTCAACTTGACTGTCGTGTCCTCAAATCTTGAGATAGATTTCTTACCCACTTCCTTCTTCAATCGAGCTACAGCTTGGGAATTTAGCACAGTGGTGGTTTTCCGGTGACAATACACTATTATGGTAAAAAAATTGCAATCTATACCTATTTTAAACTTAAGAAATTATCGCCCTATATTTGGGCGATAAAGTTTGAAAGGTGGTAACCTCACGTTACGTAGTAGCACCACGAAGCTAACAGAGAATAGGCGCTGCCATGAATGACCCTTCAGGTGCTTCACCGATGAATGATGTAATAGCTCGTTTTAATACGCGTCGTGGGTTTACTTTCTATTAGAATTCGCCAACAACCAGATTTGTTACTGCTTCGTGTGTGCCAAACGTTTCGCACTCAAGCACAAAGAGAAAGTTATGCAGATCGATTCTCTTTTTCCTCCATTGCATTGTTGATAATAATTGAAAGTTATCACGTAATATATTACGGATTTATATTTCGGAAAGTTAATGTCATTAAATCATTTAAAAAATGTAATTGTACATATGTATATTATAATTTTAATATGTGTTTTATATTGGAGAATTCAATAATTGAATTTGGTTTACTACGCCTAACGTGTCGTGCGTATTCGTGTCAGCCGTCACTAAAAACCAGGTAAAAAGTAAATAAAAAAGGAATTAAGATATAAGTTTCTATTCATGCGAAAAAATGAACGCAAAAGTTGAAAATAATTTTTCTGCTTACAATAAAATGTATGGTTCGAATAAAAGCGTGGGCGTCTTATAGAGCACCGTATATTTTCTTAAACAAATGGAATATTCCTAGAAGGTAAAGGCACCCACGCTTTTATTCGAACCGTGCATTTTCTTGTAATCAGAAAAATTATTTTTAAATTTTGCTTCCATTTTTTCGCATGAATAAAAGCTCGTACCATGATTTTTTAATTTATTTCATTCCCTCTGTGCTACAGCACATGAATTATTGGTACTATTTTTATCATTCATAAACACACATACCCGAAATTAATGAATGTTTACTAGCAGAGATTCTTTAATAATAAACAACGGCCTACATGCATATCCAATACAGAGGACACACAAGAACGCTTATTCAAGTTAAACCTTAATTTAATCCTGTAACAATGACAAGAACAGATGGAATTCATTAATTTTGAAAACAAATTCTCTCGTTGCCGCTTTGTTCTTCAAAATTAACAGACATCCGAGAGATAGTTATCCTTTTATTTTCAATTACTTATTTCGCGAGGAAACACATTGTCTTATTGCGCCAGATACTCGCTGCAGCTTTAACAAGATGTCGGAAGAACTTCGAATCGAGTTTTCCCTCCGAGAGTTATTCGAAAACTCTTTTGTTCCGATTAGATTACGGCGCCACATTAAAAACACTCTTTCGAGTGCTCAAGTCGAATTTGTTGTCTCAGGAAAATCGTTTGCAGTAGAGTTTGGTTTTGGAATTGGAGTTTTATGCTTTATGAAGTGCTTATTTTCGCACAATTTACCAAGGCAGATTTAAAATTCATGCCGTGTTAATTTAGTGAGCATTTAATAGGTTGGAAAGTTTTAGCTGACATTTTATTGTCATATACAGCGTCCCAATGAAGTTCAAGTTCAAATTTAGATGTTTGTGACTTTGTTAGTATGTGTGATAGAAAGAATATATAAACCAGCGGGAGTGGTCTCTCCTAAAATTTATCGTACACTTCCCCAAAAAGGTGCTGTTTCCCCGCCCCCGCTTGGATAAAAAAATTCGAAGCTACTGTAACCCAGAATCCAATGACTATCAGAAGGTTCTTCATTGTAGATTATAGTGATTGTAAAATATTTAGGTAAAGAATCAAATCGAAAAAGATGCGTACAGAATAAAACGCATCTACCAAACACTTCCACTCTTGCCGGCTCAAGGACAAAGTGCCGTAATCCTTCCGCGTGCACAGAGATTGTTACCAGTACGCATGTGTATGGAGAATCGGATTAGAAAAATTAATTATGCAACTTGAACGTCTTTATTCTAACCGATTGAAACGGAATTTGGGCACAGATCTATAATTAATTTTAGCAACCGATATACCAATTTTTATTTATCTAAGCCAAAGGGTTTAGGAGATACAATTTTTACAATTATGCGATTATACAGTTCGACAGACCATCAGCCCTTTGACATATTTGGTCCACAATTTGATACTGACCTACATTCATGATGATAAAATTGTGTACCAAAATTTATAAATCTAGCTATTCAAGTTTTTCAGTTATAATGTTCACATGAACACGGACTGACAGACAGACTTCCAGTGGAGTTTGTCCAAAATTTGAAAGAAACCTACAAATTATGTGTAAAGATCACATACCAAATTTCCTCCCCGTATCTATAATAGTTTTCGAGCTATCGTGTTCACAGACAGACAGACAGACAGAATTCCAAAATTGTGTTTTTCGGACACAGCGAGGTCTAAAACGTGGAGATTCGTCAAAATCTCGAGTTCAAATTTTTTGTCGATTACAATACTTTCTCTTTGTATACTTCGTATAGGAGAAAGTAAAAAGTTCACTTTTTCTAGCTATCTATGATTTCATTTATCGAGAATGTTTAAGATTATTGCATGGATTTCCACAGCATGGTACTCAACAATCTCAAATCTAGTGTTTACTAAACTTCATGTTGGCACATGATAAATTAGAATGTATATTTGAAAATTTAATTTTTTAAAAATATAAGCAATTAATATATAATATAATAAAATTAAATATAATATAAAATATAAATATAATTTTTAAATACTGGAACACATTGCCAGTAATTAGGAATTTGTTGTTTCATTGTTATTATCATTGAATTATTATTATTACATAAAATATTATATTGTAAGTAATGTATTCGAAAGCAAAAACTACGAATTCTTCAAAATATTTTATTTAACTAAATGAATTCTACGTTTTTATTTATTATTAAACCTCAAATCAAAAGAAAAACATATCTGATATAAAAATATTTATCCACATTAAATAGGTAAAAATATCTTTGTTCAGACTCTTAACAGTCAATAAAAAAAAAGCCATGGATGAAGTCTAATTAGCTTCTGACTACAATAAATACAGAAAGATTTCACTAGAATGCACAGTTAACTTTGTCTATATACCAATCATCCAAACTAAATCTGATCAAGAAATCCGTTTTATCCGGAAATCTTTTGCTGTTAAATTATTAGACAGGTGAAGAAGATGATCATAGTTCTGATCTTTTCCAGGTATGTCGCATTAAGGGGAGAAGAGTCTTCAGAATTAGTTTGTTTGTACTTAATGTTAAAGTTGTTATCGAAGAAAAGAGTTATTTCGTGAAGGTAATGTCACGGTTATATTTTCTCAACAAAGTATCTTTTGTGAGAGCAATAAGATTCCAATATATCATACTTATTAGAAGAGATACAGGCTCAGAAAAGAGCTTATATTGCTATATGAATCGTTATTAATCTTCTTATTCTATTAGTAAGTACTTGTAATAACATTTCTATTATATGGAGGAAGAAGAAATAAAGAGGAAAATGTAACTATTGCACAGGATATAGAGTGTTTTTATTGACATGGCGTTAGTATTATGTTCTACCTTCTGTCATAGAACATTTCTAAGCAAGAACTTCGCTTTAGATTTGTAAGGCTTAGGATTCTGGATTTCAAAAATACAATATAAAAATAATTTATATCTATACTGATAAAAAGCAATGTTTGTGTGTGTGTGTGCGTATGTGCGCGCGATGTCAGACGAATCTATCGCACTTACAGCCATGAAATTTGGCACACAGGTAGTCGTAATGGTGACTGAATGCACCTCGAAGCCGGAATTTTAAAATTTAATCTAGAAATGTTTTATTGAATATTTTATGTTGTTTTAGGTCATTTTTGGCACGTTTACGGCCGTAGTATCTCTCCTAATGATCGTTGAAAAACAGTCCATGCACCATCGGATAGAACGAATAATTTTTGTTCTAATGAAGTTTGTTTTGAACGTCTAACATAAGTTACTGAATTTTTAGAAATTTTTAAATAATAGTCCTCGCATCTGACGTTCTAACAACTCTATAATTTTCATTTTTTTCAGCTTATAACTGGAACGTTTCTGTAGATTTCAAAACAAGAACGTTTAAAATATCTTATTCCCATTTTTTTAATAGATTTTTCTCTGATCAGTTCAAACATTTTTTTTTTGCTAGCGAGATTTTACAGCGACAGTTTCTCCGGACGATCCCAGAATGCATTTTTGCAATTTCATTGGCTGGTGGTGACCTTCCTTGTAGGAGGTGATGTGATATGCTTTCATTCCCAGCATCAGGCATTTCGACATTGCATTCGCGTCATTGTCGAAAATCAATAATATGTATATTTTGTTTTGAGTTTGTTTTCAATACATTTTCGTGTCATTGTGGGAATTTTTCCCCATTTTGTTCAAGTCATGATTCCACGGGCAAAGCCGTGCGCGTACTGCTAGTATAGTATAATATTGAAAACAACTACTTGTTTATTAATATGTGTCCTCTAACTGACGTCATCAAGCATGTTCTATTTGGTTTGCTCATTTTGATTTTCAGTATTAATTTAGACAGATTTATTGGGAGAGGACCTCATAAATTCGAATTGTAGATAAATGAAATTAATAACTCATGCCCTAAAATCCCTAATCTAAGTTCAATAATACTTCGAAATGAGTATATTAAATAGTGACAGTGATTTCTCTATTTTGGAACAATTCAAACGACTTCAAATATTGACTGAAATTTTTAGGTAAAAGAATAGCATTAACATATTTGATTCGTTTCGCTTTGACTCATAGGCACATAATTATCCTAAGAATCTGTATAACTTTTTGATACCGTCTTTTTCTACTTATAGTAAATAAGAAAATTATAATAAGTTGGAAACTTTAAAAGGAAGCTTACAGGTGAATTAAAAATTAACTGATATAGAGAAGTCGCCGAGGTATTTTCGCTTTTCTTTCGTACCAAAAGTCTATTTAGTCAGTTAATACTTTTCGCAAATAAAATGATAATAACGCCCATATGTTATAGAAAAGAATTCTTAAAAAATATGCTATTTTAGGAAGAAAACCAGTGGCGTGCATTCAACCGAACAAGTGAAGCAGTGCTTCGGTAAGCAAATTGTTTTCTTATACATTGTATGGTTGTGAGTTACAATTTTACTCTCGAGAACATTCAGAAAAGAGATCGCATTTGCTTTGTCGTTACGGAGAATGGATTTAGTATCTAAACTCTCTTTCTTTCACTGTAATTTATCTTCTCAGTAGACATTTAGTGCTATATAAAAACACATGTTTAATGTACGAAATTATCTATGCTTGGTTTCGGTTGAAGTTCGCTTCGCTATTGGCTCGTTGAGTTCATGGTCATTACGTCATATTCTTCCTCGCTTACACTGATCACATAACTTATTGGAGAGCCTAGCGGATCTTCGATGTCATGTAAAATATGCGTGTTTAAAGTGGAAAAGTGATGCATGCTTCATCCAGCGGATGTGAAGCATTGTATTTACGCTCAGAGAAGAAATAGAAAATTTTTACAATTGATCACCAGGACTAGATTATCTATTTGATAAATAGACAAAGTAGGCAAATGCTAGGGGCATCGCAATTTTAAAGGCCTAGAGGTCTTAGTAATTTTTTTCAATTATTTTCTGGGTAATTCACTTTTGTGCTCTAATTTTCTTTACAACGGCCGTGCACTCGGATTTATTTAAATTGAATTCAAGCATCGTTTAAATTTTATATGTTACAGATAGAAAATTTTATTGCTATAAATTTTTTCATGTTTTTTTTTTCGCTTGCAGATCAGCGTGGCCCAATTTCGACTGCCTTGCCAAACTTTATATTAAAGTATTTAGATTTTATTTGAAAACAAGTTTATTTCATTATTTTTTCTATTTTCTTTAAAATTACTTTTGAATTTAATTTGTTTATAGGCTACATGCTAAAATCAACTCTCATTAAGGTGACCAGTAATAAATGTTTTGTTATTTCAGTTTGTCAAAGTATTTGTTACTTAAAAACTGCTCACAAGAGAATTAAATTAAAATCAATAAAAAATATCTGGTTTTAGAAGTTGGACAGGGCAACGTGGGTTCCCGAAACTTGTATTACCCAACAGCCCCCTATAGGGTATAATCCGGCCATGAGGATTACTTCGTTTAGGATCGGCGTTGCATCCCGCTACAGTCGTTTATATGTAGCGTGAAAATTTAATTGTGTTTTTGTGACATTTTATTTTAACACTTCTTCATACTTTTTTATGTGGAGACAGTTTATTAATATAAGGGAGAGTTGACGAATTTGACTGGTGCCGAGATTAGACCGGTATCGTAACTTCAATTCCATTAAATGTTTGGACCGTAAAATGGGCGAAAAATATTAAAAAGGTGCACATTTTGTTTATAATATGCTTTTTAAGAGAAAACGCTACGTGATTACAGTTAGAGAACAAGTGTTTAGATTTAGAGATCATCAATTAAATTTTTAAAAAACACTAATAGCTCTTCACGCTGTTATGAAGTAAGTAACAAAAAAATTTGTTACTAAATCCACAGATATTAAACTTGTCGGGTTACAATTTTTGAATAATTGTATTAAAATAACTTAAAATAGCGTTAGAGGAAGCTTTTTTGTTGTTGACCTAAAGTTTTCTAGATTGAATCGCAAACAGTTGTCTAAATTGGACCGCTTAAATCAATCGGACTATTATCTCGAACTAGAGGAATAACCCAAAAAGCATTTATAACCACTAATATTCCTCATAAATTGAAAGTGAATAAGCCTAAGCAAATAAACCATAAAAGAACATTAACTGGCATCAAATGTTATCCAAAAGAACAAAAACTAGGCTTACGTAATTTTACTTCAGATGAGAAAAAGAAAGAAGAACTGATATAGTGCATAAAATGTCAGACATGGGTTATTACATTGTTTCTCGGAGGAGAATTTGAGATTCAAAAATATTCTTCTTTTATTGTGCTTAGAGAATTGGTTGTCCAATTTGGGAAAACAGTGGTCCGATTTGGGCAACCAGTTTCCTTAATTGGACCACGGACACAATTTTTAAGCTATTTTCCCTACTTTAATTGTATTTAATAAATATTAATTACATTGTTTGGAAGATAAATAAACTAAAAAAAGTAATTTTTAATTAAAATTACTTCTCTATCACTGTATATTAAAAAAATGTCCAAATGCCTGCTACTCCTATTGTATATTTGTAAAGTTTTTATGAATAGTAATGTGGGTATTATGTGTACTAAAAGCCGGACTGTCTCAGTGGCTTTTGGAACTACCGCACGCCACTGCTTAAAACTTTATTTATATATATATATTGGGGAAAGAAAACTATTATCTTGTTTTTCTTCTGATAAATGGTTTCTAATGAACGGTTATATGTTCCGTTTTATATCTTGAAAAGTATTTTTTTAACAAAATTTAAATTATTTTAATTAATAAAATGCAATCAATATTTAATATTTGTCATATGAGATGGTATATTTATCAAGAAATTATTTTGCATTTTACAAATTGTATCAATCAATGTCAATTTTTTACAGCATTTTGTTTTCCTAAGTATTGTTAACAAAACCAAATATTTCTTCAAAATGGCTGGCTTTTCTAATATTTTTATTTAATACTTTTTGAATTAAAAACAAGATAAATAATGTTATTTTCTTTATTTTTTGAATTTATCAAACAAGAAAACATGCATTAATATGCAAATACTGCTGCATTTCTTCGTAAGATGCTGTCAAAACTATTTCCGACTTAAAAATAGATTGACATGATGAGATTTGCTGAAAACTATTTAGATCACTCTTCATTTTGCTCATGCGTTTTGCCAGCTTTATATCAGATTACGAAAGAATTTTCGGGAAACTTTAAAAATAAGCTTCTAGCTTTTAACTTTTGTAATAGGATTTGTATTTCCATCATTACGTGTTAATAGCTTGCAGGGTTTCAAATTTTTTTTGTAAAAAATAAAGTTCCTTTTCCTTCAGAAAGGAATGCAAATGTGAAAAAAAATTCGCAAATCCCATTATCTAGAAAAAGGAGAACGAATTTTG
This sequence comes from Araneus ventricosus, assembly GCA_013235015.1. NCBI lineage: Eukaryota > Metazoa > Arthropoda > Arachnida > Araneae > Araneidae > Araneus > Araneus ventricosus. Next base: position 61,352 of record BGPR01005623.1, on the reverse strand, counting down.
TTTACATAAGCGTAATGCAGCATTTTCTTTAAGTAGGTTCTGATATCAAATGGTGATTTTTTCTTAATTCTATAAAAAGCATTTCGAAGTAAGAAGTGCCGTTTAAAGGAGAAATAAGTGTTTTGGTATTCTTAGGATTCTTTTGTTTGTTCTGCTAATTCAAATAAAGCTTATTAATTCTTAGAGGCACGGGCATTTACCCATAACCATAAGACACAGGCGGTGCACTCAGTACGCCACCTTGTCTTTCATTGATTTTGCTCTTGTCCATAGTGTTTTTTCATTGAATGCTCTAATTTTGGCTCCTGAAAGTTCAATTTTGACATCTTTTTGCTTTCTAAAATGTAAAAAATAACAATGAATGCATCATGACCAGCTCTAGAGAGCGCCATGGAGTCATTTTTAAAGGAAAATATGATGAAGGCACAAAAAAACTAATACCATGCCTTTGACGCCATTTACGCTTCTTAAGCCAATGATGACGGCAAGAATGAAAATAAGTGATATTTTCCGGCAGCCTTAACATTGAGGAAAGCTGGTCTGAAGCGGTTGTCTTCTTTTGAGGGGTGGTGAGGTTCTGAGACCACTTCGGAGATAAACGCGATAGGCTGTCTAATTATCCTTGCCCACCAGAGTCCATTTCCGCGCGCCTTAACCCTTAGAAGCACGGGCATTTCCCCATAACAATACGACACGGGCGGTGCACTCAGTAGGCCACCTTGTTTTTGCTCTTTTCCATAGTGTTCTTTTCATTGAATGCCCTAATTTTGGCTCCCGAAGGTTCAGTTTTCACATCTTTTTGCTTTCTAAAGTGTAAAAAAATGCCAATAAATGCATCATTACCAGTTCTAGACTGCGCCATGGAGTCAAAATATACTGCATTTATGACATTTTTAAAGCAAAATATGATGAAGGGACAAAAAAATAATACCATGCTTTGGCGCCATTTACGCTTCTTAAGCCATTGATGACGACAAGAATTTAAAAAAGTGATATTTTCCGGCAGCCTTAACATTGAGGAAAGCTGTCCTGAGGTGGTTGACTTCTTTTGAGGGGTGGTAAGGTTCTCGGATCACTTCGGAGATAAGTGCGGTAGGCTGTCTAATTACCCTTGCCCATCAGAGTCCATTTCTGTGCGCCTTAACACTTAGAGGCATGGGCATTTCCGCATAGCAATAAGACACGGGCGGCGCACTCAGTACGTAACCTTGTTTTTTATTGATATTGCTCCTTTAAACCCAAGTACCATAGTTTTTCATTATTAAATACTATAATTTAGGCTCCCAAAAGTTCAGTTTTGACTTTTTGCTTTCTAAAAGGTAAAAGAATACCAATGAATGCCATCGTTTCATACCTCGTTGTTTCACTCAGGGTGTGCTTATTGTTCCTTCCGAAGCCTAGCTGTCTATTCCTCATTATGTATAAATTAGTATACTTCGTGCATGAATCACTCATATATGCGTTAACGATCTTCGAGAGGACGGAGAATTAGTAAAAAACAGCGTCAAAATTTTTGGGAAACGGTACAAGTTGTTCTAAAATGTTCTTATGTGAGGCATTCGAAAACTTACCTTTTAAAGAAGATTTTTTTATGTGTGAATCTCCGAAACTTTCTTGATTGTTCGAACTTAACAATCTTCATTTTAAAATATATTTTATAAGATAATAAATTCTTTCTCCTGATCGTCATTTAATGATTCTGAATGTTTTGAAGGCAATTGACCGCATTTTCCGAGTGTGACAGAATATTTTCTTCATATGCTCTTTATACAATTATTCTTTGCGTAGATAAACACAAACTGCATTTTTTTCACATTTTGTGCCATGCAAATTATTTAATTTTGTTCAGCATTAATTGGATTCCTAGTTATACCGCTCCAGAGTGTCATGCGTGCATATAAACGAATTTTCCTATATAACTTTATCATTATGCACTTTTATTTTACTTGCGTTGTGGCTGGTTCTGACGATGAAAAATTATTATAATTTTTCATTCAATTCCTTACACGCTAGAACTCTGAAATTTTGTGAAGTCTTGTGATTATAATGATAGTAAGCTATTTTAATTGTGTCAGAATTTTATAAATAGTTTATCAATTCATTTTAATTAAATTTTGGTTCAATGCAAGTGCAGCCACCTAGTAATACATTTCAGAAAAATGATTACAAGAAAACATTAAGTTTATAATAATGAATTATCAAATATACTAAACACTAAAAAAAGAAAATTATTAAAATAGAATTTATAAAAAAATATGTTTTCATTGAAGGACTAAAAGTGAAAAATATTTTTTTATCAAAATTCCGGGGATCAATACAAATACATAAAAGAATACCTGCAATTACAAAATATCATAAAAGCGCTGAAAATAGTCTAGAATCAATCTCCAGTGAAAACCTTAAGAAAGAAAATTTCTTTTCCTTTGAGATTTTTAAATTATAATATTTTAGATCACTAATTTGCATTTTCATATTTTTATTACACATATAAAAATGAAACATTCGTCTTTTTTATTTAAAGCAAATTCAATAAATTAATATTTAATACTTCAATAAATTTACTTCTAAAAAATGAAATTTTTTAAACAATAAATCGGTGAAGAGCGAATGAATTTTTGGTAAATGATATTTCTACAGAAAAAATTGTCGTTAATTCAAAATGAAAATAAAAATACAAGGTGTACACAAATGAAGTGATACATTTGAAAAATCATTATAAAAAAACTAAAAATGTTGGGACTACGAATTTTTTAAAAATTAGAGCACATCTCAAAAAGCTTTCTTTTAGGTAGGTAACATGCCATTTCGGTGGTCTAGAGCAAAGGTTCTCAACCTGTGGTACGCGTACCCCTAGGGGTACGGAAAGGACCAGTTGGGGGTACGCGAAATCAACGTCGGTAATGGCGGACACAAGAAATATAAAGGATTAATTTAAAAAGTTACAGTATTTTTTTTTCTCTTAAGTTCGTGTGAAAAGTAAAAGTGAAAGTTGTGCTAGTCTAAAACCTACGCTCAAAATAAGAAAAAAGAAAGCAAAAGAAAACCTGGTAAATGGTTGATATTTTGTCTGCACTAGCCCTGATTATGCATGAATCATCAGTGTGTTCGCAAAAGCTGTAGCTTAACAATCCGGAATCCTCTCAAAAATTCTTGTTTTGACGTTTTTATTAAAAGCTTGATTAAACGCAGGCATCATTAATTGCTCGATTGGGATGCACAATGAATAACGACTGTTCATATAACTCAAGCTTTGTGTTTTATGGGTGCTCAATTTGTTTGGTTTGTGGCACAAAACTGGTGTTTGTAGGCTATGCGTTCTTAATTTGAAGTGCTTATCTTTAGAGTAACTTCAATTCCATATTGTTTGATTTCTCAAAATGGACAAATGGTTGAAAACTGGAACTCTTAAGAGATCGGCATCTAGAACTGAGATTCGAACCACCGATTTGGCAGCTATGGAGATAACTGTGGATCAGCAAGATGATAATCATGAATTGTAAAAGCCGACTGATTGGCCTGTTCAGGCTAGAAATAAAATTTATTTTGTTAAAAAAAAACCAAAACATTAGTGCACCTCCGAAGAAGAGAAAATATTCTAACGAATACTTACAATATGGATTTTCCGTCACGGGTGATGAAGATTGTCCAAAACCACTCTGCATTGTTTGTGGAGAGATATTGTCAAATTGCAGCATGAAACCATCTTTACTAATGCGCCATTCAGAAACTAAACATCCAACTTATAAGCAAAGAAATATTAGTTTTTTCCAACGACTATCCAACAGCACTAATTTAAATTCTTGTTTGATATCCACAAACAAAGCAAATGAGGCTGCGATTGAGGCATCATACAGAATAAGTTATCATATTGCTAAAAGTGGAAAAAATCATACTATCGCTGAAAATTTGGTATTTCCGTGTATCAAGGATGCGGTTAAATGCATGTTCGGTGAATACCATGTCCAAAAAATCAAAAATATTCCTTTGTCTAACAGCACAGTTTCTCGGAGAATTAAGGACATGTCTATTGACATTGAAGCTACTATAAATGAAAGCATAAAGAAGAACCCCTTCTTTTAAATACAGGTGAATGAAAGCACTGATGTTGATTTTGCTTGTTATTGCAAGATATTGGAATGTTAACGAACTTGAAGAAAACCTCTTATTGTGTTATCCTCTCACTAAAAGATGTACTGGTGAGGACATATTTAATGCCATTCAGGATTATTTCTGTGAAAACGAAATGGATTGGGCTAAGTGCTGTGGTGTTTGCACAGATGGTGGAAAATTTATGTCTGGCTGTTATAAAAGTTTACGTGGTCGTATCAAAATAGTCGCTCCTCATGTAACTTGGAGCCATTTCTGCATCCACAGACAAAGTTTAGCAGCGAAGCCTTTGCCAGATTCATTGAAAGAAGTACTCAATCAATCTTTCAAGTTGTAAATTTCATTAAGGCTAATTCAACTTACACCCGATTGTTCAAACCTTTGTCTGGAGACATGGGCAGCCTACATACTACGTTACTTTTGCACACAGAAGCGAGATGGCTTTCACGAGGAAATGTAATAACAAGATTGTTTGAACCGAGACATGAAATTCTTATGTTTTTTGAAGACCACTCTTTTACGTTGAGCTCTAAATTTTATGAAAGTGAATAGTTGCAGCAGCTTGCGTACTTATCTGACATTTTTTCAGAAATAAATAAACTTAATTTAGGATCGCGGAACCATTCCATAACCATTTTTGAGGTAACTGACAAAATCGAGTCTATGATTAAGAAATTGAATTTTGGGGAAACCTGTATAAAAAAAAACAGTATGAAGTTTTTGAGACACTTTACAGCTTTTTATCTGAGAACGAACTTAAATTAACAAAACAAGTAAAAACTAGTATAATAGAAAATTTAAAAGGACTTAAGTTGTCATTCAGACAATATTTTCCGAAGCGAAGTGATGCAGATATATGGATATTAAATACATTCAACGAAGCGTTTTTTCAAAAAGCTGAAAAATTAACAATTTCTGAAAAAGAAAAATTAATTAAACTTTCACTGATTCTTCATTAGAATCTGAATTTGAAAAAAGAAATTTGATTGACTTCTGGGTAGCAGTGAAAGAAGAGCACCAAGAACTCGGTGTTAAAGCAATAAAAAATGTAATACTTTTCACGAACACAGAACTTGTAGAAAGAGCATTCTCGTCTCATACATATATTAAGAATAAATACCGAAATAAGCTTGACGCAGCTCCAGACATGAGATTATATCTTTCTGCATTTGAACCCAATTTTATAAAACTCAGTTTCATGAAACAAGCTCAAGGATCGCATTGAAATTTTCTTGCACTTGAATAACTGATTATAACGAAGTGTAATTTTTAGCTAACCTTATAAGTTAATGTGATCCTTATTACAATACTGTTTTTATTTGTTTTGCCGAATAACTAATACTATTTTTAAATTGAAATAAAATAAATTGAAAATAAGCCCTGCAAGTGTCATTAATTCACGTTATTTGATTCTCAAGCTTACCTAACCCCTTAATATAAGTGATAAAAACTTCTTTGGATAGACGGATGGGGAGGGGGTATGACAGTAGGGGGTTCGCGAAAATGAAAAGACTAATAAAGGGGTGCGCGAGGGAAAAAAGGTTGAGAAACCCTGGTCTAGAGGGTCGTAAATTGCTGGAAATAAAACATTTGTTAAGAGCCATTATCTGAGAAACTATTAAAACTGGAAGAAAAATAAAATCATGTATTTGTAGGGACTTTTACGCTCTTTAATTTGTTAATTAGCATCTAGTGTCAAAACTGAAGAGTTTTCGTGATATTCAAGAAAAACCAAAAAAAGAAACCAAAAAACACGCATCGGCTTCTTCTGGTCGGTAGCCATTGCGTACGGAATTTTCTAGCTGTAACGAATTTAGGACGGCGTAACGCCGCGTTACCTATCTGAAAAAAAACTTTTTGAGATGCGCTCTCATTTAAAAAAAATTCGTAGTTCCAACATTTTTAGTTTTTTTTATTATTAATTTTTGAAATGCGTCACTTCATTTGTGCACAGCCTGCATATGGATTACTTCTGCATCCTTCAATAGAAATAATGGATTCCTTTTCATCCATTTTTTAAAGGACTGTTTTTAAAACTTGACTTCCGTCATGTTTATAAAGATGGAATTATGTAATGCAGTGGTTCCCTAACTTTTTGGTTGTGCGGACCACTTGTTGTGTAAAAAAATATTTTGAGGCCCACTAACTAAATATACAAGTATAAAAAAATACAAACACGTATTCATATATACAGGGTGTCCACACTTATCGTGGTCCAATAGCTAATTTCTAAACCGTTAGAGGTAGACATTTAGTTACAATTGGAAAAATGCTTTAAATAAAGGGAAGAATTATAATATATGTTTTTGAGTGAATAAATATATTCCTGAAAAAGTTACGAAATCTTACTTTTTATGCAATCTCCCGGTCCTATCAATCATATTTAGTAAAATATTTTTGTCACTCTGATATTTTAAGCAAAAAAAGTCCCACTCTTTTGAGACTAAAACTGACCGAGTTATGGAGCTTTGAATGTCGCTGACTTAGAACCACTTTACACCATTTCAATAGCCGTCTTGCAGACGATTGCGCAGCAGTTGCTCGTCGAGGCCGCTGATTGGTAAAAATCATGAAATCCAAAGCTCCATAACTCGCTCAGTTGCAGTCTCTGAAGAGTGGGACTTTTTTTGGATAAAATTTTAGAGTTTGAAGAATATTTTACTAAATGTGACTGATAGGACCGGGGAAACGTTAAAAAGTTAGAATTCGTATTTTTTTTTTCAGAAATATATTTAATGACTCAAAAAAATAAAATGTAATTCTTCCCTTCATTTAAAGCATTTTTCCAATTGGAACTAACTATACGTCTATCCCTAACGGTTTAGAAATTAGCTATTGGACCACGATAAGTGTGGATACCCTGTGTATTAGATGCCCTTATATGCTAGTAATTAGTGAAACTTACTGTAAAAGAAATAAAAAATATATTGTTTCATAAAGCAAGAAACAAGTGAAGACACTTGAAGTTCCCCTGACTTCGACTCTTCACTAACATTTCGCGGCCCATTAATACTCTATCCGAGACCCACAAGTGGGCCGTGGCCCATGGGTTGGGAAACACTGATGTAATGCATTTCTCATTAAAGTCTATATCTACTAGAGTTGTGTTGAGGCGTTCAAAGCAAATACTACAAGGAAATTATTGGTGGTCAAGGATGACAAGTTGCTGTATAAGCAAGCAGGCTCTCTGTTTCCCTAAAGGTAGAATAATGTTGGCATCGATAGCTTAACTGTCCCATCCCGGAAGACAGGACGTACTTCCTTGAGAGTTCTGCGCTATAAATGTTCTTAATGGTGTCTATTTTGCGTAGCTCACAGAGACCTAATTGCTATTGCGGTGACCTGATCTTTCATATTAACGGGAAGCCTTCAATATGGAGCGTTTTATTTATGATTACCAACTGTAAACTAATCAAAATGCAGTTCTACCTTTAAAATAGCTCCCTGTGAATTTTTATCCAGAGAAAAATTAATTATAAATATAATATGTCTATAACTATTTTGTTTAACAACAATCAATATTTTTTAAAAAATCCCTGCTGTTGTGATTTAAAGATCTTCTAAAATTCGTTATTTCAATATGTATTAACAAAGCGTTTTTCCAAAAGATTTTAAGAAAAGAGAAAACGCACTAGTTTTTCTCCGATTTATTATTTTATAAATTTAAATTAACACACAAAAGAAGAAAGTTTAGTTTTCTCTAGTCAAACACTCCTTAATTTTCCACACTTAGTTTCCTCCACTCTTTTATTTTATTATTTTAATTAATGGGCAAAATAACATATTAATGGCCACCTATTTTGATTACTGAAATAATCAAAAAATCTTTCCCAGAGTTTTTTATCCATAATAGCAAAAACTGAGATTCAGAAGTTTTCCAGAAATCCAGTGATTTCATGATTACAATAAATGTCTAAATCTTGTTGAATAGCAAACACTGTTACTTGGGTTGTGATGAAGTTGGGTTTTGAATGGCAAGCTTTATAAGCGAGATTTATAATTATAACTGTAGGATCGAGCCCATGCTTTCAGGAGGAACTGGCTAGATTTCGCAAGTTAAGAGACTACTAACAAAACATTGATAAACATATGAGTTTTTCAATTAAAGAAACAGTTTAATAGCAGCTCCTATTTCATATTCTCACTTTTTGTCCTTAATGGTTAGTCATATGACCTTCTTTTGAATTTAGAAAAGAAAAAAAACCTCTTCCTACTCTTCTAAAAAATTCTTTTTATCTATAACTGCATTTTAATAGCTTTTATTTAATAAATCATCGATTGAAAATTAAACATGTACATTTTCTAACGAGGCTTTTTAAGAATCCCTTTTTGTTTATAATTTAAATTAAATAATTTTGCAATATTAAATGTTTGATGTATATATCATATTAGTACTCATCAACAAGTAATTAATCATATTGAAGACTATCCTATTAATGTTTTGGGTTTTTGACTGTTTATGTGTGTTACAGTAAAATAACAAGTTTTTATTATAAAACAATCCTAAATCTAATATTATTAAAATTAAATAATATAATAATATAAAAAGTTGGTTTGTATATTATAATCCCCGTATCGAGTATTCCAATATTTTTCAACAAGTAATTGATTATGAAAAAATCCTAAATATAATATTTAAAAATAATATATATATGGAACGGATATAGCTCTTGGCATTACTGCTGTGACATTGTATTGGTAAGCATTTAATTATTTTCTTGTTCTTATCTTAATATATATTTTGGAGATTTACTCCTATACTTTTGTTTTTTCCAACGATTGGCTTTCATAGAAGGTTAGGAGCCTATAAAATTGAATTTAATGTGACATGATCGATTCCTAAGATCGATTGGTATTTGATTGTTGGAATTCCAAATTTGGGTTGTCTTTTTCATAGTAATAGTTTATAATCTAATTATCCTTATGTATTTCATTGTATGATTATTAATTAGGTAACATTATATTTATATTTAATTTTAATTATTAGTTTAATAGATATATATACTGAAAATGTTATTTAAATTTTAATTGCTTGTAAAATATTTAACTTAAGCTATTAATCTTATCGAAACCTAGCCTTTCATTGTTATGTGTTTGTCCCTGTTTATACGTGTCATAATAAGTATCTGATCATAAAATAATTCATAATATAATTACAGAAGTGTATTAATTTTCATTTGCATCCATTTTATCATCATATTATTCTCTGTTTATGTACAGTTAAGTTCCCTTTTATGTGTTTTTATATCTCGATGCAATTTTTTTTTTGTTTATGCTTTTCAATAAAATTTCACACATACCCATCCAACCGACAAGGAGCCGTCTAGGCTCCTATGCTGTGGTGTTATGTAGGATCCAGCTGGCAAACCGCTTCCAAGCTCTCTAGACCCAGCAACGGAAGGACGCTGGAAGCCAGATTTCGGGTTTAATGTCCAACAGGCCAACGTATACGCCAATGATACCTTAAATCAAATTTCTAACCTGAAACTCAATGGTCCAGAAACAGAAACATTACCACCAGACCATCACGGCTAAATTTCGAGCTTAAATAGAGTAATTTGCAATCATGCAAGTCTATGAGTTATTTTAAAAAGCATTTAAAATTTAAAACAACTTGCTCTGGCACAAACATTCAAATGCATATAAATATTCCGTAAAAAATAATATTTTATTTCAAAGCTCTTTAAAGAATGTTTCAATCAGATAACATAATTTATTCAAGTTTCAATTAGATAGCGTCTGCCGCACTATCTAAAATCATTAAATTCAACATAAAAATTTATATTAAAAGATTAAAACCAATTCAAAAGTGTTCAGTAGTAACATCATGTAACAAGTTCAAAGTGTTTCAACGAAATTATGGAACACACTTTAAATTAACTACAAACACACCTGTAAATAAAACGACTTACGATACTTACCAAGACAATACTTATCAACAATAAGTTTCTTAGTTCTACGTTAATTGTAAACAATTTATTTTGCTTGCGCTTCCACTGATAGGCGCAACGCAGTTACTTTGATTTAAATAAAATAAAACCAAAAAGTGCAGAATGGTTGAATTCGATGTCTAAAGTCAAAGATTTTCACTACAGTATTTCTTCCAGCTCATTTCCAATGAAATATTGAAAGAGGTTTGTTTGTTTCTCTTTTGAGCACACCTCGTACCTCTGTTGGGAAAATTCACGGTTTGCGAAAGAAGAACTGTTTATTCAAACAAGACATTCGCATTAATTGGTTTACCTTTTAAAGTAGCGTTTGTAAATACAAGGGATGTAACGAAAGGTTACGCTTTACTTCTAATTCATAAGAGAAAGCGCAGCTGCCAATTAAAAAAAACAGACGGAAAGCTGTCTCTGCGAAATTCAGATTGAGGCGCGTGGACTTACTTATCTAACTCAACTGTGACTTTCTGTGACGAAAGCAGCTCTATGTGAGTATTAAGTCTGCAGTCTGTAGTGACTATTTGTTTTGTGTGACTATGTGACTTTATCTATGTAAAATTCTTCGTGATTTCCACCAACTTTGAAACTCGACTGTGACTAAACCGCAATTACAAATTCTAAAAATTATTTTTGCAATCTTCAATGGCTACCTTTCTCTGTTAAATGAAACTAAAACCAACCATCTATGTTATTTGGTTGTGGAGCTATAAGCATTTAACTTTAGCACGAAATTCGACATAATTCAACAATTCTTGAGTAATATATCGATGAATGAATTTCCTTAGCCTGCGTGCGCACGCATCGATCGCTGTAACGTCATCAAAGTTTTCCGTGACTTTCACCAAATTTGCAGCTCGATTGTGACTAAAACGTTATTCCAAATTCTAAAATTCTTTTTGCAATCTTCAATATCAACCTTTCTCTGTTAAATGAAGCTGAAACCAATTATCTATGCTATTTGGTTGCGGATCTTTAAGCGTTTAGTTTTAGCGTGATGGTTTGACATTTTTTTGAAAAAAACTTTGATAAAAAAGTAATGAAACTATGACTTTTCAGGAATGGCATATTTTACTCCTTTAAACAATGAATATTTTAATAAAATTTGTCAAGCTCAATGTAGAATAGTTTTGTTCCAACAGACTTCGAGACCTTCGCTACTCGGTTTTACCCCACTTTCCCTACATACTTGAACTGGTGACCACAATCTTCACATTTATTGATATTTAAAAAATAATATATCAGAAATGCTGAAAACAGGACCGAAACTTTTTCTCCGGTTTTCAATGACATCCTAAAAAATATCACTTACCAGAGAGGATCTGAACCACCATTTCACTCTACCGGTATCGATTCACTTAAAAAGGAATATAAAAAATAATCGATTTAACAGGTGTAATTTATTCAAAATGAAGTCCATATTCATCGAAGCAGAAAACCGTGTCGTGACATTAGCATACATAAAACGCGGTAATTATGGTTTGCTTTTAATTAAAGGGTCTTGTAACAGGGCTCATAATTACAGGCTTTAGCACCTGTTCTGAATTATTAAGCTGCGACATGAGAGATAAAAATTCCCAAACGAACTTTTACAGCTGAAAGATTTATCGTCAGCTCCATGGTCTAAGTATCCCCTTTCAAATCATATTTTTAAAAGTATCCAAGCTAAGCCCTGGGAAGTGTAAGTGGCTCTAAGCAAATAGTGATTTTTTTTTTCCTATTGCATAAAGACTTTATAATTTTTAAAAAAATTTTGCTAAAAGATAGCCTTGAAGATAGAAAATAGAATTATAGTAGTGAAAACATGGATACTTAATTTTTTATATGTTTAGAAATATGAAAATCGTTATTTTAAAATTTAGCATATTGTTTGCCGCATTGTATTTATCGCAGTCCACTTTTGTGGGCGTGGGTTCGAATCCCACTTCTGACTCCAAATGTGACAAAATTGTCTTGTGGGTGTACGTGAATGCAATCCAATAAGCAGGATTTAAAAAAATGAAGCTCTTTATTTTACAAATATTCTAGGAAAAGAAACGTAGCATAAGTATTAAAACAGCACTAGTAAAAATTCACAACAGAGATTATCATTAAATCTCAACACAGCGCTCAAAGGTTTCAAAACCCAACTGATGCTTCTTGGCTTGAGAGCTTGCTTTTATACTTTTTCAACAGGAAGTGATTTCAGGAACGTAATCTCCAGAAAGTTCAAGAAGCCGATAGAAATAGGTTGAAAGTTCGAGGTCCTTCTAGAAAATTCCTTTTGTCGCCAAAGTCGCCAACTTTTCCGCCAAGTCGCTAAAATGGTCGCCAAATTTGTCGCCAAGATTAGCTTCTCAGGGAAACGACTTTATAGCTTTGTATCAATATAATGATAAATTTTCAAACATTAGAACATTCGACCCTCCTGTAACGTGTAACGTTTTTAATTCGGTAGCCCATGTTGTAAGAAAGGGCGTCGAAATGCGGTTTTGGAGGAGGTTTGTTACTTCTTTTTCCATAGTATTTCCAGAATGATTTATGTAGATTTGTCGCAATTTTCGCTCCTTGTCAAATGCAAACTTATTTATATAATATTTTATCCGTTGCAAACAATGAACTGATTGCTGTTTCCTTTCTTGATGTATACATACAGGAGCATTCATTATAAAAAAAATAAAGAGGTATACCGAAATAAGGATGGCGTTTTTCAAAAAAAAAACGGTTTTCGGTTATTCAGACTTTTTTTCAAAATAACCGGTTTTCGATGTAAACTTTTTCGTTTTTTTTATATAAAATAAACAATCGCAGTTATTTTTTAATATTGTTTTTGCAGGAAATCAATCCATTGGTCAATATTTATCCGTTCATCAAGACTCTTTCAGTAATCCGCCAACCAACAGACGCCTCGTGGAAGCGGTTGTCATTGATTGGCCTAAGATGATGAAATTCAAAGCTTTATAACTCGGTAAATTTTAGTCTAATCTAACTTAAAATCGAGCCTATCATCCGATCTGGTTTTTTTACCCGGTTATTGGATTTAAAAAATAACCGGTTATAACCGGGACAAAACAAATAACCTGAAAAAACGGCTAACCGAAACAAAAGAAACCGGTTTTCGGTTAAAACCGGTAGGTTTTTCCCATCCTTATCCCGAAATACTTCGTTTTCGACGTAAATATACGTCTCTCCATAGTGGTCTAATGGCGTGTTTGGGAAAGAAAAAATTATTATGGTATTTTTAAATGCTTATAGCTCCGCAACCAAATAACATAGAGAGTTGTGTTGGAATTCAAATGAACTGGTTCAGTCACTGAATGAAAGCATCTCGTTGGTTAATTTTCATGACGTAGCCGAAGTTACGGCACTAGTCTAAGTTGATTAGTTGCTACAATCTATATATATTGTTCATTTGTGTTTGTAATGAGTCGTTCAGTCAGTCTGAGAGTAGACGTAGCTGTAGTCAGCTGAATGTATGGCTGTCATTGAGTGTTTGGGCTGCAAGACAGCAGCATGTCTTTATTTGTTATACAGTAAACTGCATTAAAGCTCTTTTGTATTTTAAAACTGCCTGGTATCTGCGTTACTCTGCAAATTACACTCATGACATGCCAACAAGTTGGTTTAGTTTCATTTAACAGAGAAAGGTAAACATTGAAGACTGCAAAAATAATTTTAGATTTTGGAATTACGGTTTAGTCACAGTCGAGTTGCAAAGATGGTGAAAATCACGAAGAATATTTTACATAGATAAAGTCACATAGTCACACAAAACAAATAGTCACTATAGACTATAGAGTTAATAGTCACATAGAGCTACTTTAGTCACAGAAAGTCACAGTTGAGTAAGGTAAGTAAGTCTACGCCCCTCAATCCCAGAGGCCGTTTCGCAGTCGCTTCCGTCGAATTTTTTTTTCTGTTGAACATGGGATCGCAAACTCAAAGGGTTATAGCTCTTTATCATTGATATTCGACAAATTAATGAAGTCACAGACCTTCTCCTCACAGGAAAAACTAAAAGGCAGCGATCAGATAGCACGATTTGCTTCTTTTTCAGGCGAAGCATAACGGCACGTTCGGCGAACTGAGTGCGCCGTTGATCTCGGCTAAAACAATGAAATAGAAGATCAATTTCCCTATAAATAGGACAATGATCGTCCTATAAATAGGACAATGATGCAATGCATTACTACCTAACTCCCACCAGTTAGTAATGGAGAAAGTCCTTATTTTCTCTGTTGCATTCCAAAGATTGCAACTCAACAAGTAATAAAGATGCCAGCAGTCTGTCTCACAGGCACTTGGCTGCATATCATGTCCAGACATGATGGCTGGAGTCAATTTTTCTCAAAGAATTCAGTCATGATGCTCATGCAGTCAGTTGTATTTTGAAATTCATCTATGCAGACCTAGTTTTTCCTGCTTTCGTATGCTTGAATTTTGTTTTCTTTTGAAAATTATTCTGATGCTACAATTTTAAAATGCCGCGTAAATTTTTAACTGCTCAGGAAGCCCTGGATTTGTTATGGACTTTAGATGACAATGATTTAGACAACATATACAATGAAATAGTGATTTTTTACCTACAGATATTGATTCACTGAGGACATAGATGATTCGTCTACGAGAAAAATATAAGAAACAATATGTGGTGACCAATGTATTACCAATGTGCGTTACATCCTATAATAAACATAAGAACGAAACTGACCTGTTTGATAATCATGCGGCAGCTTATTTTACATGAGTTTAAGGAAAAAAATGGTATTGGCCTTTATTTATTAATGCTTTTGAAACAGCCTATGTTTCTTCATGGAAGCTCAATCTGATTTTCGAAGACACATAAAAGTTGCCTATTTGTGACTTTCTATTCCAAGGAATCCATTTTGCTGAAAACATGGCGTTCAACAAGCTAATGAAAATTTTCTAAAGCTTAACAATGCATGTTATTGTAAAAAAAATCCAGAAAACTGACAAAGAAGATGCCAGCTAAAACTCTGTACAACAAAACCAATAACTATCTGCAAAAAATATAACATTGGATTATGCTTAAGATGCTTTATCCTTTTCCACTTAAGTAAGGACTAATAACAGTGGATTGTACCATTGACCTATTTTTAGGACAGGTTGTACCGACTAAACTAATAAAAGTTTGTTATGTTTCTTAATTTTAAGTATATACATAGGCTTAGAGAAACACATATTTAATATGTTTTTTTAAAAATATTAATTTTTTCACTGCTTGGCGCAAAATGGGCTAAGACTAATTAAACTAAAATGATGTATGAAGATAATAAATTTAATAAAAATATTTTAATAACAGCTTTTATTAATGTATTAAAACACACTGAAAATACTATTGTACTAAAAGGTACAATATGTATTCGTTTTCATTATTTTCCATATATTAGTCTTTAATTTATAATTAATTTAATTTAATTCATTACCAGGTAGCGTCACTTGTATGGAATCAAAATATCTTTAAATTAATCTATTAATTGATAATTAAATTCTGAATTTTTTAAAATAATATATTGCCATCAAAAACTCATCAGGAAGTCAGTGAGAAACGATTAAAAATTCATCATTAAAACATGAAACAAATCAAAATAAAATGTGTCATCTTTATATCTAAATATAGAAATAGCTTTTAAGTTTCATTATACGTATCTCAGATCGATTCTAACTAAGACCTAAACTGTTTTTTTTTTGTTCAAAAGGTTTATTCCTCACATATTCTGCTCAACAATAAGTAATGTAATTTATCCAATTTCAGCTTCAAAAAGTAAATGTCTTCATGTACTTTTACGGCACAGTAACAAATGCAGTAATTGTTTTTAAGCAACTTTGGCTGTGAACGTTGCAAATAGATGATTCAGCTTAATAAATTCTTATTTGATTTACGTGTTTGTTTAACCACGATGGAATTCATTGCTCGCAGCATTTTGACAAAAGAAACAAGCAATACCAAATTAATGCCAGATCTCATTTGCTTTGAAAATTAGAGTATGCAGATGATACTAACAGCTGTAGGCTTACGAAATGTGAATATAATTTTTACCATAACAAACGCAGCGAGTTGGAAAAGTCTAAAATAATTCAGTTTAAATGAAAAGAAAAAGAACTTCGTGTGCGAGATTGCTGTTACCGAATTCAAAAGAAAAAATATTCTTTATACTTTAAAAAAATAATATAGTTTGCAAGAAAATCCTAAACTGCTGTAATTCTAGGATACAAATTATAAGTTGGGGAGGTAGTTCGTTTGTATTCTTTGAAAATTAACAACCTATTTTATCCTTCCCTGAGGACATTTTTGTTTCTTTTACGGACATGAAGGAATTCCATTAGAACATTTAATACGCAACAGGATAAAAAATATATTTATGTTATTTCACCCTTGAAGTTCGATTTGCTTCGGATATGAAATGGTATTTTCCTTGAAAGATTAAAAATCTAAAGTAATACATAGTATAATAAATTTGTGAAAGGCCTTGGAGGTAAATTAATTCGTTAAATTATGTTAGGGAAAAATCGTTTGCTGAAAGAGAACGTCGGAGTTTTAAAACAGCTTTAATATTTAGTATTTTTGTTGTCGAAGTTAATGGATAGAAACGTAGAGAAATATAGACTAATCAATTTCTGATTTTATCTTTAAACGCTTTCTCAGATTTCAACACCAATTTCAATTTCAGTATTCTTAGTATGAAAGCTTTGAACATTCAATTTGAAATATTTAAGCGTAGTCTCAACTTCTTTATTATTTTGATTTTGAGAAGAAATATAAATGATAAATTATTTTCTTTACGATTCCATCATTTTATTAAATTTTTGTAGTATACTTTAAAATTATTTTTGTTTAAATTAAACTGCTTGTACTTATGCAATGAACTAATGTATGAATTAAAATATTTTAAACAATATTTTTTTATTCTCTATGTAACTACTCAAATCCATTTCAGTCTTTGTTAAGGACGGTATTTTGCCGATTATAATTTCTAAATTTGTTTTTAAATTTTTAAACTAAGAGTTTTTCATTCAAGAATATTAGGTTTTATTTTCAAACATTTGCATTCTTGCTTCCAAAATTCCCATGAAACTGTTTCTGCTGCATCTCATTCTTTTAAATTTTTACATTACGGAAATTAAAGCCAATTTTTTCTTTAATTTTATAAATGCATATTCTTTTTTTAATTCATTTAGGATATTATTTATTTGAAGACAATTAGAGAATTTTTATGATAAACATTCGTAGTAGAATATAAAAACACACCAGCGAAAACAATGAACATTGAAATTTGATATAAATATTTTACATTTACTATTGTTTTCCCTTATGTACAAAAACACAAAGATATAATTCATAAACAGGTTTTTTTCAGGATTTAAAGGCACAAAGGAAGAAAAAATTATCAAAATATCAATGTATTTTTTAACGAATATAATATTTTCTCTATGCATATTTTGTATTGAAGAGAGTAAAAACTGTATACATTTTGCTTTGAAAAATGTACACAACCCAAGTGATGTAGATATTTTCTACCACGCTTTGTGAGAGGATTTCGTCGCTTTAGCTTCGCAACATTGAAGCCATAGTTAATTTCTGGTCCATTCCCTTTAACTTTTACAACGTAATATCTTAACTAATAATTAATATATAATGCCCAGTACTTGTTATTGAAAAAATAATTATCATCCCCTCTCAAACCGTATAGATTTAACTGAACATTTTAACTGAAAATATAATATTTAAAGTAAAATCAAAATATTTTTGTCTGATATTATTTTCAGAGACGAAGAACGCTTTACATTTTCTTTTCAATTTTATTTTATTCGGTTAGATCCCCGATAAGACGCTCCAGGAGGGCTGATTGTTAATCTGAAAACTGTCTCAATGATTCATCGGTTGCAGGTCAAATCCAGGTCATAACTGGCTCAAATGAAGTCCTGATCGAACCTCCTGCGATTTCTTTTATAGCGTTATATGATGTGTTAAGTGAAACAGATACAATTATCCTCCAGATGGCGCTGCCTCCGTCTCTCTATTCTTATCTAAAAAAACACGCTCTAAGAAGACCCGCTAGGCGTACTGTTTCTACCCAGCATTACATTACATTACATTACATTACACCACATGCATCCCCGTGTTTAGAGCCATTTGGCTCCTTTCCGGTTTTGATGGATGGAGGTGAATTTTATTTGTTTAGAAAGGACAAAAACAAATAACAGGTATAAAGACACATAATGATGAAAAAAGAAACATACCTGGACAGAAAAACATAGAAAACAAAACGGAAAAAAATAAAATTATGTAGAGGAAAAAATAGAAGAGTCATAAGTAGCCGGAAGTGTGTGTCAGTCTGGGTGGATGCGTGCTGAACGATTATCCTCTACAATGTGATTTTTCTCATCATATATGAAGCGCATTAGGAGTCGAAGTCGGGTTCTTGATAAGTTATTCGCGAGAAAGTTTTTCCACCACTGTAATTTAAGTGTCACTGTAGGAGTTTGGAAATGCCAGGAGAGGGTAAACCGACATTTTGTGGCATAGTGCATTGGATCTCCTTTTTCTCCGCACGAGCAGTTGTCATGTGCTCGAAGATTGCAGCGATGAAGGTATGAAGGGAAGGACCCGTGTCCTGTAACGAATATTAGCTCTTCTCTATTCCATCCTACTAACTTGTTTGATACCCTAGGCACTATATCGTGTGTACTGCGGCCAGTTTCTCCGTTATCCCAGTTGCCTTCCCAGATGCTTAAAGCAGTTGACCTTATCTCAGATTTCAGGTAGGAAAGTGGCTTAGAAAGAAAGAAACGGTCGCCTCTTGTAATGGTTTTTTGGCTAATTGGTCTGCGCAGTCATTGCCTAAATAACCGAAGTGTTTCTAAAATATATGTAAATAACTGTAAATATTTTCAATTAATATTAATTTAAGTTAGTTAGTTTAGTTCATGGAGCACCGTTATTTAACCCTGAAAGAAATGCATTATTTAACAATTCTTGTACGGCCTACATGGTAATCCAAGCCAAAACAGTTGCAACCGTTATATATGTCATTTTTCTCCATTACCGGATAGTACTGATACAATCTAAATGATAATGAATAAAACTGGACATTCATGAGAAAGAAAGGCTAAACCATTTGTCCCAACAACCAGCTTCTATTTCACTCATTTTAGTAGGAAAATTAGGTAAAACATTCACGGATGTTCCAAAGATTTTTTGAGACAAGGTTCAAAATCGCAGAATTCCTTCCGCCCTTTTCTTCTCCTCCTCCACAGGGGGATTTCGAGCTTCATTTCTAGCCTCGACGCGAAGTCCCAATGTAGGCAGATCCTTTGTTTTACCGCTACCCTCGCATGGAGGTACCAAATTGGAATCGGCGGATGGAGCTTTGGATTTTGAGTTCTTTGGAATTCCACCACTTCCAATCCACTTGCTCCAAATTTCATAGGTTTTCGAACTTGACGATAGGCTTTTCCTTCCTGTTTTCCAAAAATTCCAGATCGGAATAACGGTGAATGTCCAGCTTAAAATCATCCAAATTCTAATACCGGACATGTTATAAATATTTCTCTGTGAGTATGGATATCCAGTAGTTGTCGTTTGATTTTCTCGTCGCAGTCATTTTGAACTTTTATGAATTTATGATCTCAGCTTATCTCTATATTGTTTTTTTAAAGTGATTTCTCACCCGAAGCTGATTTTTTCTCTTTTAGAGCCGTTTAGAGTATTATTTTGATATCAACCTGCATTTTTTTTAAATCAATGGACACTAAGCCTTAGTCTCTTGATAAAATTGAATTTAAATAAATAATATGTAAAAGGAAAGAAAAGATATTCCCTCCTACAATATCTTAAACTCCTTTATTAAAGCTTTTGCAGTCTATCGAAAGAAGATTTTGGAGGAAGCCTAATTAACTTCTGACTGTAATAAAAATAGAAAGATTTGTTCCGTAATGGATAGACTTATTTCACTTATACCATTCATCCATTCTAAATCCGATCCAGAAAGCCGTTTTGATTTAGAAATCCTTTGCTGTTAAATAATTAGGTAGGTGATGGTGATGATCATGCTTCTTATCTATTTCTGGTACGTCGCATTGAGAGGGGAACAGTGAGTAATATTTAGTATCTAATGTAAGAAGCTATTATCTTAGGAAAGAGTTATTTCATGGAGGTAATATTACGGTATTATTTTGCTGCGCAAGAATTCTTTTGTGAGACTAAGATTCCAATTATCTTCTCATTGGAAGAGAAAAATATTCCAAAAATATCTGATATATCTATAAGTTTCACAACGAATCGTCTTATTCTATTAGTTAGTGCTTGTAATAACATTTCATTTAAGCTGAAAGAGAAAATATAATTACAGCGTTCATATTATATTGAGTATTTTTATTAACATGGGGTTGGTGATATATGCTGTAAACTGATTACGAGCATGGGGTTTACTTTAGATATGTAAGGCGTTGTAATGGTGATATTCGAGATATGAAATAGGTTTTTAACCCGCAACTGGAGAGGTGCTGTCTCACAGACCGCCAAGAATAGTTTTATGATCTTGACTACACGTGCATATTTTCTTGAAGTTTCGGAACTTTCTTTGTTCTTATATTCCACTCATTTCTTTCTGAGTGGTCTAGCAGACAGCACCTCCCTGCTAGTGTTCCATGTGAACAGGACAGTGTGTGTTATAGTTGGACCGACAGTTTACAGGACAATATTACAGTTAAACCAACAGTAGAACAGGTTTTAAAAAGAAGAAAATGAGTGGTAACAGAGTTGAAGGAACGTTTTTGTGAGACATGTGTGTTCGAAAAAAAGAATGCAATATGATGATGTCGCCTTTTTGATTCCTGTTTTTCAGAAGTAAATTTTTTATGTACAATGTGTTTTCAAAGACACAAAATAGTGATGACTTGTTCATCACACGTTACTATCCTTGATTAGATTGAGAGATATGGAGATCTCGTTTCAGAGTTACTCACAGATAACGAGCTCAAATTTTTATCCTCATCTTTCTGGTGAAGCATGCTTCGGTAAGATTTCTTTTGTTTGACTGGAGTCAAAATAATTGTTTATTTAGTAAGTATCATATTGAACATTTTGAATAGTACTTTTTACTCATTTATGCATACACGTGGTTTTTTTTGTTCCAGGAAGGTTGTGTTGAGTAATTGTTCCGTAATCATGCCACGAGTGCTTTTTTACTCATTTATGCATACACGTGGTTTTTTTGTTCCAGCAAGATTGTGTTGAGTAATTGTTCCGTAATCATGCCCCGAGTGCTAATTGTTAATAAACAATGTTTTTTTTCTAATTTGATCTTACGTCTTGCCTTTGGTGCGCTACTCACTGAATACGATCATACTGCCATTTAATATGTTTTTTGCAGTTGATCTATTTCAGCATTTTCATTTTTAGAAGGTACTTTTTAACTATGCAAATATTTCCATACAGTGACATTGCTGTAACGTAATATTCCAATATTATGAAAGGCTTAGAGAATGCCACTGAAACTTAGTCCTCCGATAATCATCCAGCCTTTTGATTCTCGTTATGACGGAGATCTTTAAAAAATTTTAATTAAAATAGGAAGTGATTTCAGTGATGAGAATAATTGTACAGAGGATTTTTTGATGAAAGTATACATTCGACTAATTCTGAATTATCTGAATTTCAAAAGAAGCTATACCTTCTTCATGCGGAAATTATTATTATTGAAGAAATCGTTTTAAGTGATCATTCTGAAACAAAACGAACAATTAGAACTCCTGCTTATAATATCATCCAACGTCCAGAATTGGTATATGTCTATTTTCTATAGACTGTTGTATACGAGCACTGAAAATTCATACAATTTGTATCAACGTTTTTTTGTAAACCCTGTTATAAATAGAATACAATTTTTAAAGCCTTCGCAAGAGAATTAGTTCCCAAAAAGAAGAAGAGGAATAGAAAATCCAAGAATAAATCAAGAATTCTGAATGACAATGAAGCAAATTTTAGGTAGTGGTACGGAGATCCAGGAGGGAGTGATAATCCCAGAAGATCACGAAGTTGGTAGTGAAGAAAACGTGTAATTTATGTCCAATAAAGAAGAAAAGGAAAACTGCATATTTTGTGAAAAACCTGTATGTTTAGGATGCACTGAAAATTTTGCTATGGATGTGAGCAAGAATTTGAACTGAAATAATTCCGTGCAGAAAACAAGTCAGTTTTACCCTGTGTCATTTTTATATATTTTTTATGTTACATTATTTTTTTCATACATTTATATAATGGAAAAATAAATATCATTAAAATTATAAAACTATTTATTTTTTAACATTAATATAAGTTATAACATACATTCCGAGAAAAAATTATGTAACCAAATAATCAATTTTTCTGCTGATAATATATTTTCAAAATTAAAAAAAAAATATTTGTATTAAGAGAAATGTCTGCAGAATATATAGGCAGAATTTCATATTGGCATTTTTATTAGAAAATTGTATTTGATTTTTTTAAATGTCTCGTAGACCGCACCTCCCCAGTTAAGTCCAAAATGTTCACCTCCCCAGTTAAGGGTTAATTCGAATCATTATTTCCTCTTTAAAAATGCGTATCATTCAATTCTCAATATTACAAATTTCACGGCCTGGATTAGACTTATTCAGTTTCCCTTTAATTTTGGAGCTACATAAATTTATGGGAATTGACATTATAAATTTGAAAATTGTTAAACAAAATTAATGCCACTTGCTGCAAACCTACTCTACAAGTTTCTACTCGCCATCACCATAAGAAGATACAAAAGTCACTGCGTGTTTTGGTTGATATTTCGTTATTTCCGAAAAATCATAAAAAAACATTCAGTGGATATCAATAATAGACTAAAATTAGAGTTAATACAATGGTACTGAATCAATGTGTGAAAAGCGGTACTTTCTCAGACATTTTTCATATCTTCTTAGCCGTGATGAAAATTTTTCGATTTTCCAATGCATTATTCCCTTTATTTATTATTTTTCCTAATCCGAACATTATTGATCCTTCTCTTTTATTTTTGTTTGAAATGCAGTTTTGTTTCAAGTTGTTTATTAGAAATGTAATTGGGATTGAGGTGGCATAGTGGTAAGGTATGCTTTCGGGCCTGAATGCTCCAAGCTCCAAACTCAATTCCATTGAAGTTGCACTATGCATGTAAGCTTGCACATGCTAAGCCATAAGTAGTGGGCCAATCGTTCTTCTCCTGTCATGGTGCAGAAGTTTGGAGAGGGGGATACGAAGTCAGGCCATTTCCTCGTCATTTGACCCCGGTTCAAAGTTACGAGTTCCATTCCAAAACAGTTCTGGTGTTTCTTCAAAACCTTAATGTATCTAAACGAAACTCAAAATGCAATTGAAAAAGCATTTTAAACTTTTAGAACTTATGAAAGGAAAATTTCTGGTTAATAAGAATAACCGATAGAGGTGTCTTTTCCTTCGGTAAGAAAGCAAAGTCTTTTTAGAAATTAAATAGATAACAATTTTTTAAAATGACATGCTATTATGGTGCATCTATTAAAAACTGTGTTTCCATCCAAAACAGAAGAACCTTTATGGTTTTAACTGTTTTTCGGTTGACGAAAAAAATATTCTATTATCTTTCTGAAAAGCTTCATTCTAACGACAGAAAGAAGATTTTAATGAATAAAATATTTTTGAAACAATTTCAAAAAAGTTTCTATGAGATAATGAATTATTTTTAATTAGTTAATTGCAAAAAATAAAAACTTGGGCAAAAGAAATTCCCAAGGAATATTTTAAAAGCTAACAATATTGTGAAGCACTAGTTTAAGAATTCGTAGAAGCTTAATGCAAGGAACAAATGAAAATTTTCATTTTTTATGTAAAAATGTATCAATAATATTTTCATTTATACGTTGTTTAAATACTTTTTAATATTTATAAAAATAATACTTATAATAAAATTAATTTTAATATTATAATAAAAGTTCTGGTAATTATTTAAAAAAGACAATGGCTTGGGATTTAACCCTATGTTTTCTATAAAAAAATAGGAAATCTGTAAGGATTGCACTAATTATTAACGTAAGTTGGGCTGTAGATCGTTTAACAGTATACTTGATTAATCCCGTACAACATTCAACGCGAAAAAGTTTTTGAGAACCCCAATTGTATTTATAAACAGAAACATGACGGAACATGTAATTAATAATAAGCGAACGAAAGTTCGTTAAATTTATATTCATACATTCATTCTTATTGAAATATTTTAAACTTAGAAGAAGATTACAGAAGATGAAGAAGGGGTACATTTGCAGCAAAATCTAACATTTGTTGACACTGTCAGTACTTGGGTAGGGACCTAAAATTTAAGAAGATCTGATTTACCTACTAAATAAATCAGGTTCTTTCAATAAAACTGATTTAGGTACATCATTTTTACTCATTTTTTACTGTGTTATGTTATTAATATCCCATACGACAAGGACAAATTCTAGATAATCATTCTAAGCGATCACTTCTTTTGCGGTTTCTAATATTTTAAGAACATGCTTTGGAATAGACGATAGAAGGAATTATTCTACTCTTTTCAGCTAACGAATAAATATGAAATGGAAATATATTAATATATTACAAACTTTGTCATCTTTCTTTAAAGGTTCCGTGAAATCTATTTAAGACATAATAAAGAAGTTGATGTAATAGAATTTGTTAAAACGGCTTTACATCTTTCTTCATTTTGATTATACATTTTGTCAGCTTTGTTTAAGATTATAAAAAGTGTTCAGCAGCAGTAATAATGAGGTTCTTGCTTTTAAACACTGTAATAAAATTATTTTCATTATTATTTGTTAACAGCTGCAAGGTTTTAAAGATTTTTTGTAAGAAATAAAGTTCCTTAAATTCTATTCTTTAAATTAAAATTCTTTAACGCTCCCTTCAAACGGACCGAAAAAAGGCTAAGATATTTTTTATATGTGCATAATGCAGTATTTTGTTTAAGTAGTTTCTCATATCTATTGGTGATTTCTTGTCTTGAGTAGCTTTAAATTGGAAGAAACTGCGTTTAAAGGGAAAATGAGTTTTGATACTCCTGGGAATAATTATTATTTCAAATAAAGCTTAAAAATGTTTTGCAATCCCTTATCTATAATCGAAAGATAATAAAACTCGATATTTTGCGTTCTTAGATTTATGAACTTCTTTTTCACATTTGGTATTATACGTAGTATATACTTTTCTTCTTCGAGGTAATTTCATTCCGATGAACTAAAACGCACATGCTAAAAGTCTATTTTCCTTTAAAATTGAACTATTTTCTCTAATTATCAATGCTTCACTCACATGCAGAAGGTAACCGACTGTGTATTTAATCATGCAGCGGTTATAATATTATAATGGAATGTTTATTTAAACTAGCTCATTAATTATTTTTATAGTTCCAAAGAAATAATGATTGTTTGCCAACAAGACAACGCTGATCAAATATTGAATTATTAGAAGTGATTATTAACAATGTTTGAATATTTTAAAAAAAACTATAACTCTTATTTAAGGAATAAACAAATGCATAAACTCTAAAAAAGTGAACACCTATATGCTCAACTTAGGTTTAATTTACTTATAAAAACCGTTAAGACATTGCTTTAGTAAGAATTAGCGTTTTCCCTCTATTTTTTATTGCCAATTTATTTAGCCTCTTCTAAATACTGTAATGTATTGAAATCGTATTCCAAGCATGAAAAAGCCTATTTAAATTCCTCGAATATAAAGAGTTTTTCAGTCGTATTGCAGAATAAACAATTATTTAACCAATTTAGATAGAATATAGAATAAACGAAAGAATAAGCAATTATATAAATAATATTATATTTAATTTAAATTTGAAATCATAAGTGGCATTGACTTTAAATGCTGTTTTGCTCTTTTAAATTATGTTTGTTTTATTATCTATACATTAAAGTTTTTGTATGTGTTATCATACTTTTAATAGGCATTAACGGAATTTTTATCTTAAAGAAAATTATTTATTAGTTTATATTTTCTACAATTATCTTACTTCAGTTGATAATTTATAGCTATGACGAATTGAACGATCTTTGTCGTTTTAATATGTCGACAAACTCAATGAATTTTGTCTATGACAAAAATAAGACATTACTTTAGGTTTAAAAACTGCTTCCTACTTTCAAATTTTATTGTTTTAACAAGAACTGTAAAAACACATGAAAGCGAACTTAACTATACATAAACAGAGAAGAATGTAATGATACACAGAGAGTTGCAAACCGAATATAATATAAAATATACAGGGTTCCCACTTAAATAAGGGCCACCCCCTCTTAATTTCAGAAGGACGGCAGCTTTAGTCATGAACGTAGTGTCTAAGTATAATAAAACGGCTTTGTGCTATGCGATGACCCCACTTAGAGCACCATCTGGTGGTGAACTCCGGAGTTAGCTTTCCTATCTCGAAAACGGAACATAATAGAGGGAAAATGTCAATTACAAATTTGTAGAGCGATATCGATTTAGTACAAAAAGACACCTTGTGCACATTAATACGAAGAGCGGATCGTTTAAAATGCACATTTGTTTGTTCTCAATTTCCGAAACTATGACGTCTGAAAACGGATTAAATAGAGAAAAAAAAATTAGTTATCACAATCTGCCTTTATTTTCGGTGTACAAAGTGCTCTCCGTCATCTACAATACAGATTTGAGTCCCTTTTTGAATTTCACTTTGCACACGTTTTAGCATGTAGTTGGTGCGCTAGCGCAAGCAACAGTAATAGGTCATCGAAAGTCCTGCAATGTTGGCGGATAGGTCCATACACATTCTGTTTGAGTTATTCCCACAGGAAAAAGTATAATAGTGTCATATTTGCCCGAAAAATAAAATTTTCTCCTTCTGTCCATGTCTTGGGACATCAAAATTTCGAAAAATGCGAACAAACAAATGTGCATTTTAAGCGCTCTGGTCTTCGTATTAATGTGCACAAGGCGTCTTTTTGTACTAAATCGATATCGCTCTACAACTCTGTAATTGACATTTTCCCTCTCTTTCGTACCGTTTTCGAGATAGGAACGCTAACTCCGGAGTTTACCACCAGATCGCGCTGTATGTAGCTCATCGCATAGCGCATAGCTGTTTTACTATACATAAACACTACTTCTATGACCATAGCTGCCGTCCTTCTGAAGCTAAGAGGGGGGTGACTCTTATTTAAGTGGGAGCTCTGTATACAAGAGGAGTTATCAGATGAGTGCAGTGAAAGGGTAGAATGCTACCTCAATTTACATTGTTTCATACAGTTGCAGCTCCATGATTCAGGGCTGTTAGTGTTGTTTGATGAGACGATAAAGAAGAATAGATAATGTATTACAACCGGTTACATTGATGATTATTGTCGCAACCGTCTGTACCAAACACAATGCCAAACATGGCATTTTCGAACTTCAGAAGGTTTAAAACGAGAAGATTAATCAAAATCCGAAGTCGAAATGTGTTAATCTACTAGCTCAAGGACCCCCAACCTTTTATCACTCGAGTACCCCTTGATTAGTCTTTTTAACTTCGCGTACCCCCTACTGTCATATCCCCTCTCCAACCATCCCTCTATGCAAAGAAGTTTTTATTAGTAATGTTAAGGGCTTAGTAAACGTAAGAATCAATTGTCTTGTAAATATTATTAATTCGATTCATTCCAGTTTTACAATAGTATTGGTTAAACGCCCCAAAAAGCACTTCAAATTGAGCACTCATGAAAAAGGAAGCTTGGTTTATATGAACATTCCTTATTCACAATGTAACTAATCGAGTAATTAATGATACCTGCTTTTAATCGCGCGTTAAATAAAGGCATCAAAACAAGAGGGTTTGAGAGGATCACCAATTGTTCTCGATGAGCCTAAACTAGGAGAACAAAATTAAAAAGCATACAAGAGTGGCACCTAATGAATCTGAAGCTTTTGCGAAGACATTGAATCATCCATAATCGGGGCTGGTGAAGATCAAATATCAATCATTTACCAGTTTTCCTTTTGCTTTCATTTTTCAGGTTTTCAGCATAGGTTTTAGGAATCGCTCGGCTGACTCTTTAACTTGTCACAGAATCTTGGGGAAACAAAATTCTATAACTTTTTTAATCCCTTCTGTTTTCTTGTGTCCGCCTTTACTGACTTTGAGTTCACGTACTCCCAGGGGTACGAGTACCACAGGTTGGTGTACCCCAGTACCTCTGTTGTAGACGGACGTGTCATGAAAGTTTGTAGAAGGAATGCCGAATTAGGTGCTTCGATTTTGTCTTCTGAAATTGGTTTAACCCTTCGTCGAAGCCACTATTTGGGAGTGGAGGCGTGTAAAGTATTCTAGTCGTTTTTTCTTCATATCTCTACCCATTTTTCAGTTTATTACTTTAATCTGACAAGGAACAATGATAGAGCGAATTGGAGAAGAAGAATGACAGATAAAGTAGAAAAACAAGTAAATTTATTTGGCGTATGTTGAATAAATGAGCATATCCCACGAAAGGGGTCCAATCTTCCCTCGGTCGTGAGTTGGTGACCACATGTATAAAATGTCTTACAGTTTTCAGAGAAAGAATCGAAAATTCCTGTCACTCTAGATAACTTATCAACTTCTCTGCGTGTGTCCATAGTGTCTTTGTTTCGAATCTGATGGTAGCGCTCAAGTTCCAGGCGTTATGAGTTTGTCGAGATGAGACGAGCTCAAAAAAAGATTTAAATAAATAAATAAAAAATGCTTAGATTGGAAGGAAGAAGGCTAGACGCATTGTACTCGAGGGATGCTCCTATTAGGTTATAGGGATTGAGAGGGCTCAGGGAGGAACAGTGGAAACTTTACAGCAAAAAATAATTCACTGGCGTACTCTCTGCGCCAGCCCCTCCAACTGAGGGTCAAACCATCCTAAAACAGTCCTCGTAGAGCTTTAGGACGCGAC
Organism: Araneus ventricosus; assembly: GCA_013235015.1. Classification (NCBI taxonomy): domain Eukaryota; kingdom Metazoa; phylum Arthropoda; class Arachnida; order Araneae; family Araneidae; genus Araneus; species Araneus ventricosus. Next base: position 32,364 of record BGPR01005623.1, on the reverse strand, counting down.
GTTAGTCTGATAAATTTAGCAGCAATCTTTTAAAGAAAATACAGCTATGTGAAGAAGATATTGAAATATATAATTTAAATTATTAATATTTTAAGACAAAACAGCTTTCGGTAAACATGCTCAAATATATATAGTATCATTTGAAAATATTAAAATTGTGTTTCAAAATACTTGAACAGCAATTTTAATTAATAATAATTATTTGCCTAATGTATAAAATAAAAATTACAGCACTGCTAACCGACCTCAAATAATATTTATCAACTTAATTAGGTTTCATTCAGTGAACTTTAATTTTTAAAATTATTTCAAAAGCCAAATATCTACTTAAGAAATTTTTAGATGCGTTAATAGTTGAATTATATGAGAAGATCAAAGCCTTTCAACGAAATTACGTAACACACTTTAAATAAATATGAACAAAATTGGAAGTAAATTTCCTAATTACGAAACGATACAATCTTTCTATTGTATATTGATTTAGCTTGCATGCTTTTCTACCGATATGAGAAAACTAGCAATTAGGTTTCCTTCATTTAAATAAAATCAAATCAAAAACTGCAGAATGTAGGAATTCAAAGCTAAAAGTCAAAACTTTTCACTCGAGTGTTCTTCCAGCTCATTTTCAATAAATATTAAAAGAGGTTTTCCATTTCAACATACTTCACTCGGTAGTTGGGAAAATTAACGCTTTGCGGAAGAATACATTTTTATTCAAACAACACTTTCGCATTAATAATTTTGCCTTTAAAAGTAGCGCCTGTAAGGACAAGGCATGCATTGAAAAGGTTACGATTTTATTGCTATTTCAAAAGGAAAAGCGCAGTTGTATGAAGAAAAAACCTATTAAAAGTCCCCCATCACTACTAATAAGAATTCATTGCTCTAACGTAAGTAATACAAATGTGTTAAATGTGAAAAATAGGTAAAAAGATGTGAGTATTTGCATCAAGATAATGAGAATGTGTGTCATGAAATATTTCAGATGTATTTGTTTGCCTTTGATATTGCGTAAAAAGGCCTGAATAAATGCGAACTGAAAAAAAGAAATCTAGAAAATATATTTAAATAAATGTCATTTCAACTTTTTACTATCATTCTTCTGATAAATGTAGTAAAGATATTTAGAATATAAGGAATTAGAACAACATGAATATCTGAAAATAATACTTACTTTAAAACAAATATAAAAACTGGAAATCTGAATTTTGGTTCTTCGTAGCAGAAACAAATCATGGAAATACTTTGGACACATTTACAATTTGTAATCTTCTCTATTGCCTAATCGAATTTATCTCAGTTGACAATCCATAAAGTAATAAATAAATAAAGTTTTAAAATAACATTTTAGTTAATAAAATTTATTAGTTTATTTCTTTTCACTTGTAAAAAATTGTATTTTCTGTATATTCAATATTCTTACAAATCATCTATAATTGAATGATATTTTCATTCAATGCTTTCATCCTAACAATAAACCACTTACTATGGATACTGCATTAACCCCAGTATTCTGCATGATCGTCTAATCAGATGACTCCCTTCTATTTTGGATATGCGTTGTCGTTTTGAGATAACTAAGAGTCCATAAGACACTTGAGATGTTAGTGGATGAACAGTCCTTTTTGCATAAAAATATAATGTCTATGAATGACTTTATTTTAGATTATAAGTGTAAAAAGGCCATTATGCGATGCACGAACTGAGCTCGAGATGCTCTGGTAAGGGCTTAATTTCTTTTAGTTGCTCGACGAACACATACAAGAGGACACGCACGGACAAGCAGGCATAGACACAGCACAGACACTTAATGCACAATGAAAAGATTTAACCCTCTGATTCCTAAGACCATTCGAATAGAGGAACCTGAAAATACGAGAACGCCCGAGTTCCTCTTTCAAAGATAAGGCAAATTCGCCTCCCCTCCTCAAAAATCACAATCACAGCTGGCACTGTCCGAATTCTAAGAAAAATCCCCACTTTTCACCAACCCATTTGGGCGAACCACCCTAACGAAGAAAGCACGCGCCCCGGGTGAAAAATCAATCACACTTAACGAAAGGGCGTGGAATCAGTGACATTCGGACTTTTCGGACGGACATCGTCTTTTGCTTAAAGAGGCGTTTGGGACGTTCCCGTATCGATAGAGTTAAACATCATAGATCTCCGAGGGAAACATGCTTTTGGAAAAAAAACATTATGACAGGCAGCCATCGATAACTCTTGGCGTTCTCTCCTGTCTCTCTGATAAACACGCTCGCTCTCTCTCCAGACTTTAGTCACCAGATGGCGCAATTGTTACTTCTCCTTGGATGATGTATAAATACTCAGGCATAGTACACACATGCGATTTGTGTCGGACAATTGATTAGCACCACAAACTGCCGGAGAAGCTATTAGCGGTTTGAAGTACATTGATAGCAGTTGGGTAGTACACACATACCGACGGTTCTCTTCAGATTTCAAGAAGACGTGGGTAAAGTGCTAAACAATTGTAGCGGGAAAGTCATTAGCGACACTCTTGCTTTGTGTTAGGCAACTGTGCACAGCCTAACAGTGAGTGAAATGCACGAAATGAGTTCGGTATACACTAGTAAGGGAAGCCCATCTTCAGTACTGCTTTCCTGACAGCATCAAAAACATATTAATTTATTTTATTTTTTGACATTGCTAGTTATTTTCAATTCAGCAACATTATTTGGAATAATAAATTGCATTATTTGAAATAATTAATAAATTCTTTTTTTTAAAAAACCCATGCGTGGTTTATCTAGATACGTTTATGCTATTTAGATACGATCAAATAAACCGAATAATCAAAGTCCTCTTCTTCTCTAGTAGTGACCGCATGCTATTTGTGAAAGGTTATTTTGAATGCTGTTTATCCACGTTGCATTTTAATTAGGAAATGTAACTTAATTTTCTGAACCCGGCTAGAGTGAGAATTCCAGAACCTCGAAAACTGAAGTAAATTTTCGTTCACGAAGACAGAATCAAATCCTTCCTTTCTTTACAGAAATTCCAGGAGGACGACTCCAAGTTTGGACGATCAATTGTCAACAAAGAAAGGAACCACTTTGTTCCCGTAAAATGCACTCAGGCGCCCGAAACCGCCTGGGTCCGTATTCTGTGGAATGCGGCGGTTTGAGGCGGGTTACGGCTTCCATAGCATTTTAGAAAGAATTCAAGAGGCCGCGGTGGCATAGTGGTAATGTGTCGGCGTCGGACCCCGAGCGCTCCAGGTTCGAAACCCGATTCCACTGAAGATACGCCGTTGCACGTTATGCTGACTGAGCACCCTATCGTTGGTGTGGTGTGGAAGCTTTGTGATTAGGTGCCAGCTCAGGAGTCGTTCTCATCATCTAACGGTTGCTCAAAATTACGAGATCCATCCAAAATATCTCTCGTGTTGATCCAAAACGGGACGTTAATAAAACAAAAACAAAGAAATGACTCAAACAGTCTATTAGACAACATCGCAAGCAATATTTCGGCCTGTCAATTCGACAATTAAAGCTCCTTCGGTAATCACTGAAAAATAATTGCGTCATTCTCAGTTTCAGTGGCTTCGAATACTTTTAAACACTCTCTGCATTTTCATCGCTTAATTTCTATTTATTTTTGTGCGAAGTTACTAAAATTAATGCACCAGATTTGCTATTTCCGTTTGCGAAAATAACTTCATTGCATAAAACATTAAATTCAGTTGACCAAATCTAATTTCTGTTAAAATGTTTGAAAAATCTATTCTGCTGTAAGAAAAATGATTTAGAAAGTTTCGAAACTATTTCAATGAAATTATCTTACTGTAAGATAATCTTGGATATAGAAAAGTAATTTGTAACAGTAAAAACAGAGAGATTCTTATAAGTATGAGATAGTTTGAAATATTTCAGACGGTAATATTTGCTATAAAATGTAGTCATAACCTTTAAAGCCTAATTACATCTATATTTTCAGCAAGTAGGATGTATACTGAAGTTAAAATAAATCATTATTCGATTTTAGTTTCGTTTGTGTATGTATTATATACTAAAATTATATAATTCCATGGTACAACCTCGTTAAAAAATAAGGAAATAAGCACTCATGATGTTACGGAAATATCAGTAAAAACTGAAAATGGTTATGGAGGACAGAAAAATAGCCCTTTTGTCACTCGTAGAACATCGGAGGAAATGCTGCTGGCTAAGAAAGCTTCGAAAATTGCAATTAAAAAGGTATAGATAGAATTTAACAAATCTTCTAAACGCATGCAAACAGTTATCTAACAAAATCTATTAACGAGAAGGAAAACTTATTTTGCTATTTCAATATTTGTTATTTCTTTTCAGAATCAGTTAGCAGACAAACACAGAGAAATCTTTTTAACGTAGGACTAAGCTCCTCACATTGGGAGTCTCAGGAAGGAATTGGATTCACACGCCAAAACGCCACAAAACACGTTGTATGGGAGATCCTCTATATCTCGGTAACTACATTTGTTAAAAATATGACTAATGTCTTATTTTAGAGATAAAGGATAACAGTAAAAGTTACGAACAAAATTTGAAAATCGGAATTGTAATTCAGCGCCTATTGAGTCGCAAAGTTGTGCAAAAATACGCATGAATTGGTGACGCCACACGCATGAGGTGCGCGCGCACGATTGGCTGACGCTCTCGTTTGCCTCGTTCTCGCGAGCGAGATTTCGTGATTGAATTGAAAATTTTGCTTCCACAAATTTAAGACAATAATGGCTCCAAATGTAAATTTACAAACAAGGAAACTCATCTTACCAACGAGATGTAAAGAAGTTAAGAAAAGAATTGTTGAAGCAAGAGAAGCAACAAAAGAAACAGCAGGAAAAGGAACAAAAGAAGTACCAGGAGAGGGAACGAAAGAAACAGCCAAATAAGGAACGTTCGGCCTTATTGCAAAAGAGAGATGTAAGCGATATTATAAGAATAATATTATAACTTCGAGTAACAAAAGAGTATCGCGAATAACAAAAAGAATCCGAGAAGCTCCGAGAAACAAATTAGTCATGCCAGTATAGTCCTACGCCTTTAACATCAGCGGCTGTTTGAAAAAGACATCCTCTCGTCATTTTTAAAAAATTTTAATTTTAAGTCATTATTGTTTAATTATACTTTAAATCTACTAAATGATTAATAATTTTGATAAAAGAGGCAAATATAAACTTCCATCATAATCTATGTATACATTATAATAAATGGATATATATATTTATTTATTCATTGGACCCTCCCGTAAAAACATTTTTTTACAAAATTTTTAAATTATTGTGTGAAAAGATGCTGTTGCATAAAATATTCATTCTCTTTAAAATATTTATAAGAATGCTTATGATTGCAAAAAATGATCAGCTTTAATAACTGGCAGATACGCATTACATTTTAATTGAAACAACCATAAAATTTCCTTTATTTTTGACGAATTTGTAAAATGTCTTCATTTTTTTTCTGTAAATTAACTAAATACTTTAATTACTTAAAGGATTAGAAAAATACAATAAAACAAACTTAACTTTGACATATTGTTAGCTTTTAATACATTCAATACTTATTTTAATAACATAATTAATTGTTTCTTATACTTAACAAATTAAAGAAGAAAAAAATTTTCCCGACAACACTTTTTATCCAATGGAACTGAAATACTTCATTTGGTAAATTTCTGGTATTGCTTAAATTTCATAATCAAATTTTCAAGGAAGTAAGTTTTTAATTTCCACATCCTTTGTATACAAGTACTCACAAAAACGAACTCGCAACTATAGACACATAAAGGTTAATCAATTACATAAGAAAATAGTCAAAATTAATTAATGTAATTTTTAAAACATTAAATTATTCACGCAATAAATTAATTTAAAATGCATGGGCAGTGATTCAACTATTTTAAAAGGAATTTACTTGCTATTTTTTAAAAAATATATCATATTAAATTGCGAAAATAAAAAAATGGGATTCAGAATTACTGAATTACTAAATTTCAATTTAAGTGGACAAATTGCGTAAGCCCTTTAAGAAATTTCATCATTGCGTTATTCGAGTTACCTTGATTTTTCAATACTTTCAAAATAATGTCACGTAATTAAATATGCTTCAATACATTAATTAATTTGCTAAAATATTGAAAATTTTATAATATTAATGTTCTTTCAAATTTATTGGTGATAAACAAAATTCTTTGAGAAAAATTATCTAGAGAGAAATCTTTTGCAGAATGAAATTTTCAAATTTAATTTAAATTTTGGGTGATGGTTTCAAAAAATCAGGAAGAAGGATAATTTACAAATAATTCTGAAATATTTTCAGTGATTTTCATATGCTATATTCTTCTATAGACAATATTTTACTGAATCATATTTTATAGAATATATTTTATACATATACTTGTAGATAGGTGAAATGGATATAAACAATATGCAACTTCTTGAACCACAGAAACCTTCCGAGGGACTTCTGCAATCAAGTGGACCTCAAGAAACTAAACGCATTTCGAAAATATGATTTTGTACTTAGTGACTTTTACTTGAACTACGCCAATATTATATAAGAGAATCAGAAATATACATAAAAATGTCGGCATAAAAGGATATGGATGATTAAAAGACAATATTATTAAGGTGGATGGCCCATAATGTACTTTTTAAAAATTTCCGGTAAAGAAAAGCTAAAATAACAATAAAAGACTGCATTTGTAGGGAAATTTGCGCTCTTTAATTGTTAGTTTAACGTATCACGAGTAATTTGAAAATTGAATAGTTTCTAGATGTTTAAGAAAAACTAAAAGAGGGAGATGAAATCCACGATGGCGGCGCGAGCTTCCCCCCAAACTCTCACAACTAACACTCATTGTGGTCGTCACCGAACATCAACACGATGGATCACTTTTGTATTTCAGCCAGTATTTTCAAAAATATCTTATCCTTTCTTATGCGATGGGTTGGAGAGAAAGTCTTTCGTCTTGTCCCCGTGATCTTAGTTGACTTCCGTCTCATTTTTTTTTCCTGGAGGGATTTCTCAAAAGTGCATGCGTAACATCGTAAACTCTGATGAGAACATCGTAGAAATCATTTTGAAGCAGCAGTAATTACCCATAGCAGGGTTAGAATGCATGGAAACATTGGTCAATCCATTATTCACCATAGCAAGACTTGAAATCTTGTATGCAACAGCAATTTCTAGCACATTATAAAGCAATATGACGGCATTGTTCTGGCAATGTTCTTGGACTGCCGAAGTGTCATTTTTCAAGGTAAATCTTCAAAAGGCACGGGGTGGTAGTGGCCTTGTAGTAAGGTCTCGGCTTTGAGGCCTTTGGGAGAGCTCCATTTTCGAAACCCAATTCCACTGAAGATCCGTTGTGTATTGGGTCTGTCTCACGATGCATTCATTATACGTACGGGGTCAAAGGTTTCTCCGCTGGTGTGGTGCGGAAGTTCGGAGAGGGGTTCCAGCTCAGGTGTAGTCCTCGTCATCTGACTGCGGTCTAAAATGACGAGGTCCGTCCCAAAATAGCCCTCGTGTTGCTTAAAAACGGCACGTTAATAAAACTAAACTAAACCAAAAAGCACTTCTATAACACATAAGTGAATTATGTGTTTAAAAAAGCTTGTAATGAAAATAATAACCAAGTTACATTTTAAAATCTATTAGAGAAAAGTAGAAGGAAGGTAGAAAAGAATCCGGCCTCACAGACTTTATCAAGGGTCACCTGCAGGCAAGAATTCAAAAA